>JAUMGZ010229795.1:0-11089 GCA_032359645.1 Pododesmus macrochisma
TGTCCCTAAACCCTTTATTCTTTACTTTGTCCCTAAACCCTTAATTCTTCACTTTGTCCCTAAACCCTTTTTTCTTTACTTTGTCCCTAAACCCTTTATTATTCACTTTGTCCCTAAACCCTTTTTTCTTTACTTTGTCCCTAAACCCTTAATTATTCACTTTGTCCCTAAACCCTTTATTCTTTACTTTGTCCCTAAACCCTTTATTCTTTACTTTGTCCCTAAACCCTCTCTTCTTTACTTTATCCCTAAACCTCTCATTACGTTGTCCATAAATCATCTCTTATTTACTTTGTCCATAAATCCTCTTTTCTAACTTTGTATTTAAACACTTTCTCTAAACCTTATTCCAAAATACTCTCTCATTCTATACTTTGTTCCTAAACACTCTCTCTCTAAACTTTGTTCTTAAACTCTTTCTCTCTAAACTTTTTTCCTAAACCCTATCTTTACTTTTTCCCTTAAACTTCTCTTCCAAAGAGTATATTAGCTGTACACTACACGGATTGATAACTGTATCCTTCTATTAATAACAAGAATGGGTATAAATAGCCTCTACATGTACATACTATTTATTGAAGGAAATAAAGAAAATTTTTAAAATACACGAAGAGTAATTACAAGTGAAGGAGGTTAAGAACAGCTGCCAGAAACATGTGTCTGTTAAACATCAAACATAAACCCAGTAGTTCAAACATGATCAAATTATCAAACTTCACATGATATGTCTATAAACTCATAACAAACGGAATTAACCCATATAATTCTCAGACTAACAACTCATCTTCGACATGATATTCTATCAATTAACCCATATATTATAGAGTCTCATCTCTGAACATGGTATTCTATCAATTAACCCATATATTATAGAGTCTCATCTCTGAACATGGTATTCTATCAATTTACCCATATATTATAGAGTCTCATCTCTGAACATGATATTCTATCAATTTACCCATATATTATAGAGTCTCATCTCTGAACATGTATGTACTGTTAGATTTTTGTTCTAAACATCATACATGAAAGTCAACATTATTTTACCTGAACAATAAAATCCAAAACAAATTATCTGACCCATGGCCTACAGCTTGACTTTTGTGTTATCTTAATCATATTCAATTGATGAAATATATTTCTCACATAATTTGCGTGTTACCACACCGTTGTGCAGTGTGTTATCACTTTGTGTTATAACTTTGTGTTATCAAACCGGTCAAGTTGTTATCACACTGCTTATTACGTCATTTGATTGGACAGCAACGTCATACAAGGGTCATGACCTCTGACGCCGTTATTTTCTTTATTTCCGTTTTACCAGAACTGCGTTGGTTTCGCTCGCTTCAGGATTCCAGTTCAAAGTTTGGCGACAATCCATTTACAAAACATTACCTTTTCGGTAATTCTTATTCTAATTTTTCAAATAGTTTATAAATAAGTTGTAGTTGAAACACAAAGCACGCGTGAAGTAACAGTGCTATATCTCTTGTCGGAGGGTAGTCAAGGGGACGCTTCACGCATGTGACCTGCTCACTGTGATATCACTACGAGCAATAACACTATACTACCACGGTTCCATGATGTGTTACGAAAAAATGTTAAGTTTTTAAAGGTGTTTTCTAACCTCTATATACCACAAACAAGGGGTAGCTACGAAAAATACCATTATCAATAGAGGGAACAATGCATTACATATGTTAGAATAGGCAATACCTCGATACAATAAAGCAACGAAGTCACAGGTATGAGTAAAAACCCCGATACTAATGAAGGAGACAAAGCACACCTCAACAAGTATATTACATGGTCTTAGTTTACATTAACACTCTAAAGTATTAACAACATGGCTACAATTTTACATAGCCTGTGAACTAATTTTCATATAATTGTTTCTGTTTTCTGTTTTTGATGTCACTGAGAAATGATTAATGTATACGTCATACATTTTATATGAATGTTTCTGTCGTTTCATACATAAAAACGAACGCTTTAATTTCTTTCAAAACAATAGGTTGTATAATATTTATAACACAATTCAAAACTAATTTTATACGTAAGTTGTATTGATAAATACCTTTGATCTTTTGAATGTTATTTGTATATTATCTAGCCATATAGAAGGTGTCGTTGACATAATACTTACTGCGGTACTTTTCTCTTCATCACATCACATATTTTTATCACTTGAACATTGAGTTAATCAATCACGAGGTACCTTTAGGGATGTATAGATATCCAGTTTTCGTAAAAAAAATATGAACTGTAACTACTGAATAATTGCAGTATTCGTCTGATTAGTGTGTTTTATCTTGTTGTCATGATGCTAAATCGAAATAGTAAGACAATATCTGAAAGACATTAGTCAATTGCCGCATATAGGCATACTAAAAGGAAAACATTGGACGTGCAGAGACAATAGAAAATTCAATTATTAAACTTCAAACAAAACCTCACATTATTTGGTGAACAAGTATTTGATGGGAATGAGTTTGTTCGATATAATGATAATGTGTTGTCTACTGAACGTATTTGATTGTTAGTTTTCAGTGTACATGTGCTGATATGGTGTTGCCTTCCAATTAGTGCCCTCAATTTTGATCATTTCTACTTATAATTATGTTTGATTAGGGTTTAACGTCACTTCAATAATATTTCATCGATATTGCGACAAAAGACCAAAGGAGAAAAACCAAAATTAAGACAGGAAGAGAAGCGGTGACAGGAACAGGAAATGAAAGTAATAGAGATAGATCAGAAAGAAATATGAGCCAATGTAACGGCATTTTCGCCTACTCTTGTCGAATTTTACATGGGGATCTTTATCGTGCCAAGGGGTTAAAAATCCCTGTACATATTTCTTAATAATGAAAAACTGATTATAAACTTTTGCATTTCAACTGAAGAAATCTGTTGGCATAAGACCTCTCTTTTGCATTAATACATCCTGAACGATGCCCGCAATTCTGTGAAGGCCTACGCTTTGAAGTGCATCAATCAGCTGCGATTGTAGACTATCATCTTGATGCTCGTTATTCTTTAGCCACTCCTTCAGCAGTTTAAATTTAACTTCCTTCAAATCGTTGATATATTGACTGCGAATGCGTTGAATGGTGACGTCCTGGATATTTAACTGGATCGCAAGGTCTCTCATTTCATTCATTGACAGATTACCTGCCAGTGCATTCATGCTCTTGTCACTAAATAAATCTAAAAAATAAACATAAACACAATAGTTTAATTATTATAATATGAGAATAAATCAAGACGATCGAATAGTTGGAAAATGTATATGAAACACGGCTTTATATTATTATTGAAATGTATTTTATCAAGAGCTGTTGCAATTTAGATTCCAGTTGTACAAATATTAAAACCCAAATATAAGCCCGCAATATCTATTCATGTTAAATAATACAAATTCGTTATGAAATATTAATTATGATAGCTCTTAATATGGAATTTATCATTTCTTCTTTCCTTTAATAGTTGTTTAAGTTTCATAAAGTGTACCTGTTTTAAACAAACAAGGAAGCGTTACGCCTCGCGTCATTCTACATTCATCACTGCTTATTATTTGTTCTTCGCGAAGGGACACTCCTCCTTTTCTTATAGAAGCAGATAGTTGATTCCGGTTTCGTGTAGTTCCTTTAGCAGTTCGTGGTGTCGAATTTCTGGATGGCAAAGGTCGAGGAGTACAATTGGGAGACAAATATGTCTTCTTTCCATTAGCATCACTGCTTATTGTTTGTTCTTCGCGAAGGGAAACTCCTCCTTTTCTTATTGAAGCAGAAAGTTGATTTTGGTGTCGTGTACTTCCTTTAGCAGTTCGTGGTGTCGAATTTCTGGATGTCAAATGTCTAGGAGTACAATTTTGAGACACAAATGTCTCCTTACCAATGGCTAACCAGGTATCGTCAGAATCGCAACTTTGGTCTGAATTTAAACTTAAAAGTGATGTGGACCTAAGAAGCCTAAAATCGGGTCCTTGCTGTCCACGGACATAGTTCTTCTTTGTAAACGCCAACTTGGTACCCGGATCAAACTCTATTTCATGCAATAGGTTTCCTCGATCGTTGTGCCTTCCGTAAAGTACCTTTGTGTAATTGTTCAGTTCATATCTAATTATACCGTATCCAAATCCAGGAGAAGATTTCTCAACCTCGACTGGGAAGTAAGTGTGAATATCTGCACTGGCTCCAATAAACAACATGAAAAACTTTTGTTTAGAAGCTAATGGATTGGATTTTAGACTACCATCAACTACTATTTTGATTCTGTGACCATCTGCTAAGTAAAGGTACTGCGATCTCGAATTTGGAATTTCGATTAACCCATTTTCATTGATTCGTTTTTCTGCAACTTGGTCAGCACATGATGCGTGGACACACTCTAGCCAGAGAAACTTTCTTTTGAGATATTGGGTGCTTTGGTAAAATGATAGAATTTGACATTCTGTTAACAAATGCACAGCCAGTTTGGCCTCAAGTTTTGCACTTTCAAGGCCAATATATCGGCTTATCCATGCTGCACCATTCCTGAAACAACCAAATTTATTTAATGAAAAGAATGAAGTAAACCATTTTACTACACCAATTGTTCATTTTCATTATTCTTATGCAAAAGTATTCCTTAAAACTGCTATTATGTACACATATGTGTTCGAACAATCAAAGTCAAAAACTCAAATGAATGATACATTCTCTTTAGTTTAAACTGTTAATTTTTCCGTTTTTATGGCATGTGGTTGGTCGTCACCGTCAGTCAATGTAATTCATTTGTTTTTATCTTTTTATTTACTTGCCTTTTCGATAAAACACAAAACAAAGGATGAGTTGTCGTAAACATTTGGATGTGAAAAAAGATGATAAACAAACTTATTATTAACCTCCCACATATAAGACGAAATCAGCCTTATTATTTCTGTAAGAAACAAAGCTTAAAATATAAATTGTCAAAAAACAGATCTATTAAATTCAGTCTATACTGTTTGAAAGTTACTACAATGTCTGAATGCCTCGCAAATCAGTATAAACAATCTATGGTGCGTCGGTATTAGGATCAATATTTATAATTGATGGTACTTTTTACTGTGTTTTATTTCTTAAATTAATTACGGTTCTTTATAAGAAAATTACCGTACAGTACCTTTAATTCACCTTAAATTTCAGTATTACATATTAAAAAGTATACGTTTGATTCATATATTGCATGTGCATTTGTATTGTTGTAGAAATGTAATTGTGATTGTTTTGTATTGTAGTGTTAAGTGAAACTAATATACTAGACTGTTTTGTTTACCTTTAAGATCTTGAATTTCCTGCGTCACGTACTATTTTCGGGCTTCATTTTAAGTTAAACTAAATAAATTGTGCATGTTGATACATAAACCAGATTATCTGTTTAGAAATATTAAAACAAAACGAAACATGATCATCCGAATATTTTGTATTGCCATGCATTTAAGAAATGATCTAAATGAGTGAGAGGATCTTGTTGTGCTAATGAACCTTAACCAACCTATGAATCAGTCGTCAACGGACACGAACGGAAAATAAAATAAGGATATGCAAGACCTAGATCAATCAAAGGTAGAAAGCTAGGAAATGTTTCAATACCCCGAAAAACTTGACACAGCTACACTTATTCTTCCATCGTTCAACTCTTCGTACGACGACTTGTCTACATCTGTCATTTCAATGTCGGTGCCATGCCAATGAACTAAAACTAGTTTGTAGTCGTCCATATCCTCTTTCTCCAAACATGATTTGTCCATATCCAAGTTTAATGTAGTATTGCGACTGAAGTCAGCATCACTTTCATGATCAATGTATATGGAGTCAGTCATGGCAATCAAAGATTTCCTTCCACTCTTCACTCTCGTCTTGATATTTTCGGGATATGATTTGATTGTCTGCAATACAATTCAAAAGAAATATGTTCGTTGGCTGGTACATGTATTCAAAAATATGAAAATTAGTTTTCGAACCAATAACAATTGAGGCATAGAATTGATTTTATCGATACCTGAAAATGAATAACAAGATATTCAATCGGTATCTGTAATTAGTGCTTGAAAAATAAACGTTTAAGTGTATACGAAATCCTAATATCGTTTGCAAAATAAACTTTTTTAAATATGTATAAACATTTTACTCGTTTGGATTTTTATTGACAATTGATGTTGGCGGTTAGTTCTTGAGATGATTTACAGCGCCATAAAGTGTATTTATTAAATTATTAATGTATGTCTTTACTTAAGACTTCTAGTCTCATGCGGGAAGTGGAAAGGCTGAGGTCCCATTAACCGGTTTAACCACACCGCCTGGTTTCGTGCTGGGTGACCGTCCTAAGTCGATCCGCATGTATTACTATTCTTGATAATTGTTGTGATGTCAATTTGATTACTTACATTCGGGTGCGTCATTGTTTGACGCGGTTATTGTTTGTTTGTCAATGTCTCTCGTTCTGTTGATTCTATTCAAACTGTTGTTTCCTAATGTTTACGCAAAACCAAGACGATATTTTAAAGACATGGTTATGGGCAAACTAAACGAAAACGGGGGACGTGTACAGTTGAAATTAGAAAAATACCATTATCAAACTTAATCTGAAACATCAGCAAATCACAAATAAGAGGTTTTAAACAAATATAGCGATAACTTTTTTAATACTTCCACCAAAATGGTCATTCGATAACGGAATCGATATTTGATGGGTTTGATAATCTTTTACCGATATTGTGACAAAAGACCAAACGATAAAAACCAAAACATAGAACAGGAAAAGAAGCGGCGACAGGAACGGGAAACGAAAGGAATAGAGATAGTTTAGAAAGAAGTATGAGCCCAGGCAACGGCGTTTCCGCCTTCTCTTCTATCGAACTTTACATGGGGATCTTTATCGTGCCAGGGGGTTAAAAATTCCTGTACTCAGGACCGCCCGCTTAGCTTCCCCACCAAAGGACGTGCATATCTTTGTCTGGCCTCTACCCTTCAACCTGTCTGACTTGGGTGACCCTTCTAGAAACACAAGTTCCCGCCAGCATCGCTCTCCAGGTCATCGAGACGTGCAAACCTCCCTACCGCCATAAGCTGTCTAGCACAAGGGTAAATGTGGCAACTTCATACACAATTCTAAAGGGGACCATTTTAATCAAGTTACATGAAATCTGACCAACGGTTCTTGATAATGTCTCAACCACTCTGAAGCCAAAACGGTCATATTGGATGGAATTCGGCAAAATTGAACACACATCTGAAAGGGGGCCATGCAAGGAATGTTAAAAACATCAAGTTTCATGAAAATTTGACCAACGGTTTTTGACCAGAAGTTGAAAATGTCTCAGCCAATCAGAAAACCATGGCAACCAAATTGGACGGAATTCGAAAAATTCGAACACAAATCTGAAAGAGCACCATGCAAGAAACCCTCGCAGCAAATTTGAACAAAATTGCCTCAGTAGTTTTTTTGTAGAAGAAGTTTAAAATGTTAAAGTTAACGAAGAAGAACGACGACGGACGACAACAGACGACAGACGGATAGGTATCGAAAACTCCAGGTGGACTAAAAACGTGTGTCGCCAACAAGTCAGCAGAGATTACATAAATATGACAAAATCATAAATAAAACAGACTTAGTTATCTATTTTCTTATTTGTTAAAATCCACAAGTTAAGCTAGCAAGCATGCTAGCATTTAATTGCAGAATCATCAAATAATTATGTTAGCATGCGTAAAAAGTATACCTTAATTTTAACACAAGTATCTTTTTTGACGCAGTTTTCTTCAAAGATGACTTCGGAGTTAGAATCTTGCAGTCGATGACGCAGCCCTTCCGGCGGTATTTCAATAATATCCTGTTTCGGTAAGGAAGTAATGGTAAATGCCTGTATTGAGTTAGCCGGAAACTGAAGCGAATCATCCTAAAATAAGCATAATTCTACATTATCAAATTAAGCGCAATATATAAATTATAATTTTTTATAATATATTATATATCCATTACACATCAGTATGTACTTGATAAAATGCACTGACGAACATATTGGTACTATGTACTATAAGCAAAGCTGAGACAACAACGGATGTTACACCACCAATAAAGAGAGAAATTCCCTAGTATCAAATTTACCTTTAATTTGCCTTTTCGTTTGTTAGATTGTTTAATTCGGTATGGGCGTCACTTCAGAATCTTTCACATACGTTGTGACAAAACACCACAGATGGAATAGGAATTGGAGAAAGAAGCGGCGACAGGAACAGAAAATCAAAGCAAAAGGAATTTTACAGTAGAAGTGTTTACCCCATGCAACATTTGTGTGTACAATTATATCGAATTTACCGTGGGGTATTTACCGAGCAAAGGGTTGAAACATATTTGTACATAATACGAATGCTAAATATATCTTTTTCAAGGACATGGTGCTTCATACAATAAATTATATCTTTAATTATATGTTTGAAGAAGTTCGTGATGTGTTATATGTTTGAAGAATAGAAGTTCGTGATGTTTCCATTTTTAGTTAATAAATGTATATTTGGTTCATTTTTCTGTGTGCGTCTAACGTTTTCTTATTGTTTGCCAATGTCCCATGGACTTACGGTCTAAAATATCGTCTTGGTTTATCTATAGTGTTCTGTCTGATGTGTGCTGCCTAGTGTGTTGTTTATAGTGTTCAGACATTCCTTTTTTGTTTTTACTTTAAGTATACCTTATTTCAAGTCAATATGCATTAATACAAATACTACTGTTTACAAAAGAAGTGAATTCGCGGCGGGTGACACATATGTGGCAGGAAACGCCTACCATATAGCGAGTACCTGGATTCGTTTTTCGTTTTTTAATTGAAGTTCGTGATGTTTCCTCTTTTAATTTATAAATGTATAATTGGTTCTTATTTTGTGTGCGTCCCACATTTTCCTTTTGTTGCCCGTGTCCATGGACTTACGATTTTAGAATATCGTCTTGGTTTTTCGTATTTAATACATTTTCAAATGCTCCTTACTATCCTCTTTGCTAAAAGAGAGACCACGCGGTTAAAAATGACGACTTAATCAGGTAAATAATTCATAAGCTAAGAAGAACAACGTCAGTGTAGTAGGTGTGTAATGTGTACGTGCATAGTGGATGCCTTCTTGTTTGTGATGATATATAGTTTCATATTTTTCTACGCATTAAATTACATTCTGATAGAAACACGTGTCACGTTTGTAATACACATAACGCAGACATTAAACGTACCACTTTTAGTTAGAAATAGAATATTAAATCAGACATAAAAACACCCTAGAAAAAATTAACAATAAGTATTGAAATTTGTTGTTTCCGTACGTTCTTACTGGCAAAATTACAATGTGTGATATATGCATTTCTTGATGAAGTCTATATCTATAAGGATATACCAGGTACTGTTATTACTGTAAAAACAAGAAGAAATAGGATCAACAGAACAAGTCCCTGACAACATGATTGATGCTAAACTTTACTGTATTTTAGGAATGCAACTTACCAGAATGATATTGTTAATAAACTAATTACATGGAATGATTTTTTCTACTAAATATTTTTTTAAGTATAAGTGTAATGTAAACAAATTATACAAAATCCAACTAGTCATATATCATTAGTTATATGGTTTGCTACTGACCCCCTACAGAATCATAGAGGGTCAGTAAAATTCATAGGGGGTGAGGCTGAAAATCTTAATCTTATAAGGTTATAATTTTTAAAACACCAAATACAGTGTATGTATTGTGTGTAGTAATTATATATTATTGCTATGACGTCAAGCTAATACCAAGAAATGCGAAGTGGATCGTTAACAAATTAAACCTTATCGAATACATTTACAGTATAATAAATTTATACGTAACCTTGACATTGGATTTAAGTCACATGATATTGGATATACAAATAATTACCGATCAAAATGATGGTTACATAGAATACATTCCTGAATTAACGTTTATGTTTAATTAACTGCAGGTTAAGACTAAACACTATTACAAATGTAGCATACATGAACATATAGATGAATTTGATAATTTTGGTTGTTATATTTTTATAAAAAAAACCTTAACAAATAATATCAGGTAAACTGGACATTATTACCATTCTTATTAATTTCTGACCACATTACATAAAAAAATCGGATTTTTAAAAAATAATTTTCTAGACATGTACGACAGGTAACTAAAAACCTTGATTTCCCTTTTCTAAAGTCCCTTACTGAAACGACTCTTTTCATCTTTGCCTCACCACCTGGTTTCGTGCTAGGTGATGGTCCTAAGTCAGTCCGCATGGCTGACTAGTCTTGAGGATTGTTGTGATGTCGATTAAATTCCTACATGCTGGTGCTTAATTGTTTGATGCAGTTATTGTTTGTTTTTCAAAGTATGCCGTTCTGTTGATTCCACTCTTACTGTTTGTTAGACAAGTTGAAGAATTAATTGAAGATAAAAAGCATCACATTATGTTGTGACACAGCTTACTGTAACTGATGGTCCGATTGTACTATTATCGTTTGACGAATACCCCCATTTTGAAAAACGTTATGTGTAATTTTATAGCGACCAAAGGCAAATTTACTATAGATCATACTTCCGTTGTTACCTTAGCAGAGATACATGTATTAAATTTTACAGGTTAATGAGAAGGAAAGAAGTAACACACATAACCACTTAAATTCATTTTAACATGTATTTCAATTGCTGTTTCTATACATTATGCATGTTAAAGTATAACTCAAACTAAAAGCACTATAAAATAGATTTAAACATGCATTATATTAAAAACATTTCGCACTTCCAATCACCTGTTACTTTTCATATATTGAAAAATGTTATTGAGATAGACTACACGAAAAATTAAAGAAGGATTTATATAAAAACAAAATAATGCGTGCGTGTATCTGGTTAAAATGCTTACATATAACACTATAATTGATCATATTATCATATCACAACCTGTGCATGAACAATTTGCCATTGTAGAATAGACTATAAGTATTACATAAAAAAACAAGAAGAAATAGGATCAACAGAACAAACGCTATTGACAAACAAACAATAGCTTCATCAAAAAGTCA
>JAUMGZ010229806.1:0-11089 GCA_032359645.1 Pododesmus macrochisma
AGCAAACACATATGACAGTGTGGCCCGAGAAGGGCTCTGAAAACAGCAGTAAAAATTAACTGTGGAGCGAGACCTAAGACCAAATTTCAGTTATCGCTCCATCGCTCCTTACAAATAAACGCGAAATAGCGAAAACATGGTGGCAAAGAAGCGAAAACACGATTGCGAAGGAGCAAAGAAGCTACGGAGTGAAGACGCGAAAACACGACGGCGAAGAAGCGATAACAACTTTGCTTCTTTGCCACCGCGTATTCGCTTCGCTCCTTCATCCATTTTCTTCTTCGTCATCGTGTTTTCGCTTCTTCGCTTCTTCTGGAAATGCCAATACTGTGGACATACCCTATAGAATTATACCAACAACTTCAAACAACGCGGTCAAAGAATTCAAATGAATGGCAAATTTGGTAAAGTCTTTATAATTACGTAACTTGGTGGAAGTAATGCTTTCCTGGGAATTCCAAGTATGTTATACCAAGCTAAGCTTTGATTAACATTAATAAAACTTACCTTAGAAAGAATGATATCATGTGTATTCTTAATATTTACCATGCTGTAATGAGTAAATCCATATACGATTTCCTTCAGTGAGAAAAACACAGAAAACCCTCAGAACGTTTTGATAAGGATTTATTACGAACAAAGAAAGGCTCGCCTTAAATGGATATGGTTAACGCTTACAAGATGTTTTCGAGACGGCGTATTTTTCAACCCCTCCCTAACATAAGTTTAACAGAAATGATCGAATTATTAGCACCATTGTGTTACACAAGAATAATCCAAATGTATATAATATGTTTATGCAATGATGATGCGAAAATGCGAGTTTTAATGACCAATCGATAATTGGAAGATGTTATAAAAGAAAAAGTTATATATACATGTGCTTTACAATGATTTATATTGATGATTCAAATAAAAAATGTTTAATGACCATTGAGTAATTAAAAGTCACCCAAGGGTTACCCTTTTCAATCAATTTGTGTGTTTTGGTTATATTTTGTGTAGAGTTCATTTTGGTATGCATAAAGACATAAATTACCCAAGGCATTAGCCTCATCACTCAAACTAGACAAATCTAAGTTTTGCATGATTTTTGATGTACTAATGAAGTAAACAGAGTTGTTCCGAAGGGACACGCGTTAGAACAGGACACGTGATGTTTGATTAATGCAACACGATCATTACTTTACTTCCTACATCACCTACAGGTAATCTTGGTGGACAGATGGGGATATTTCTCGGAGCCAGTCTGCTAACGCTTTCAGAACTCTTGGAATTTTTCATGATGGCTGTGCTTGTGTCGTTCAAGAGGATTTGCGAGAAATGGTCCCGGGGAAAGAACGCTTAAATGCAATGAAAAAGAATGCTTAGAATTTGAAGTATTTACTAAGACTTGAAATTTTCACCAACGTTTTAAGCATTCACTTAGATATTAAGACATAATGCAGCAATATGAACATTGTTAGCAAAATCACAATGAACTCACGTAGCTAGATAACATTTTAACAAGAGGCCCGAAGGACCTTGAAATGCTCACCTTGTGAAGTATGTTGTAACGATACATTTTAATGTACCCTCGAATTTACTATACATTTTTTTATATTTGAAATTAAGTCCTGGTTATGTATCATTTTCATGACCGAAGTCACGAATGATTCGAGTTTTAATGGCATCAAGTAAGAAACTATATATTAGTTTATTATCATAATTATGCTACATATGTTACTTGTGATTTTGTATATTAGGTTATGATACTGTTTATTACTTGTGATTTTGTATATTAGGTTATGATTACACTTACGATGTAATCTCTCTATACATGTATAAACAATAGAAATTGTTTGTCGTTTATTTTAGCATAACTTTCGCGTAGTAATATTGAAAACGTGTTGCAGTACTTGTTCATTCCTACGCGCACACTTTCACATTTATTAACGTTTAACTGTTATTTTTTAATTGTAAAATTTTTAATTAACATGTTTGAGACCATTTTTATTATTCATATTAAATATGTATAAAACCATATTTCGTTTATATTTATTTTTCCCAAGCACTCTTTCGTTGCTAAGGAAACGTATCTAAACCATTTATTTACGTTGGCTGTTCCGATACATACACTTACGGCGCCTAATTTCAATTTCAATTACCGAAAAAAGAATTTGTTATGGGGAAAAAAATGAAAATATAAGCATTACACTGCTTAAATGGTGATGTATATAACGTAAAGTTTCTGATATTTGGTTACGATGTTATTTTGTAGGTGACGATGTTGTTTATTATTAGTTATACAGGGCTTTGGCATGGTACACGGTCCCATGTGCCCTGTCAGAATTTTATGTTACCTGTGGACCGTGTACCCTACCAAAGACCTGTATAACTAATACTATATGTATAATTTGGTCCTTGGCCCAGTCTTATACCGTTTTGGCATACATAACACATATTTGAAAAAGAATCAACTATTAACTGAATACTGGCATGCTATATATGAAAAACATTGTGCTAGAATTGTCCATTCTCTAGAATATTTAATATGTTTACCTACAGAGGTTAATGGTGTGATTTGACCTCTTACAACACCTCGCTAACCTTAACCAGGTACCTTAGATATGTTGATATAACATCAAAAATTCTCTATCCAGATTCTTGAATTGACATCGCAGAATCATTAATCAACATGTGAACTCTTTAATGTAATATTTTCGTCTCTACTTTGAGATCACATATTAATGTTTCAACAGTAATGCCAATTGTCACCCCGTGGCCTCTGTTAGCGGATAGATTCATTGATTATTCAGGAGATGCTGGTGTTAATGATGGTCAACATGCAGTTGGCTTCATACATGTCCCTTTAAATATTCATGGTCCCAGAATGCATCATAAAGATTGGAGATTATTTAAATATATTTGAATTATAATATATACATGTACTTATATATATAATATGCTCAAGGTAGTATCTGCTTCAATTTTATAAGACCACTTACTGCCATTTAAATCAGACACTGAGACCTTGATGACCATGTACGTAGATACATTCGCACTTTAAATGACCCGATGCTGCAACATACTCAAGATAGCATGTTGGCGAAAATCCATGCAAAACTGTTAATTGAAACAACGTTAACCATATTTAATTAGTTCATTGTCGGATATCATATCATCTTGTACTAATACATTCTTCTAAAAATCTTAGTAGGTGTGTAGTAATATACTTATAATCTTTTGTATGCCAATGAAAATAATAATCTTTAATACATGTATATTATTTTTTCCTTCCAAAACGTTTTATATTCAACTTGGAAGACCTACATGTACCACTATAGCATCTTTTTTGATTAAATATTTTATCACAATATGTAACTGTTGACTATTTTCCGGATGATTAATCTTTGAAACTATTTTGTATACACATAAAAAATATTTGTATTACATGTAGTATGAAAATTGTGTCCATTTATTAACCCATATGACATTTTTAAACTAAAAGTGTGTTGGAAACCCTTCTCGCCTGTCTATCAAAGTATATTATTTAAAATGTTGTCTGATCTATCTTACAATGTAGTTTGTGTATGAATCCTGTCTGATCTGCCTATCAAGGTATGGTGTGTTTGAATCCCGTCTGGTTTGCCGAATGCTGTAGACTGTGTTTGTATCCCTTATGTCCTTACGTGAATGTAAACTGTGCTTTAATTATGTCTCGTGTACTTTCCCAATCTTCGATTGAAGATAGGTTTAATTGCATTGCACCTATGAACATGTCTTCAATACAATTGCATCTTTTTTCAATTTTATTGGAGTTAGCTTAGATATAAAAGATAGTATATCCGAAGATAAATTAAATTCCATTGGTAATGCGTTCGCTTCGTGTTCCGGTAGGCTGGGTTTCAGACTCCGGCTGTGTCAATCCTAAGACGTTAATATTAGGGGTCTTCTTGCTCCCTGTTTGGCGCATTTCTGGGCAAGATGACTGGTTGGCTCGCTGTCAGGATAATGTGACCGAGTGAAGTATAATGTCAATGTGTCTGCGGTATTTAAGCGAGACAGTACTATAAGTAGTCATCAATACACATTGTCATAAGCAGACAACGTCTCGATATTGCTTATTGTTTACTATTACTGGTTTCGTAAGCAATTTTGCTTCTACCAGTCATCGTATTAACACTAATTGCTCTATACGATGAGTTATTTTACGTGCCTGAGAGACACGGGACCGCCATTTTTAGTCACCATCTTGATATTTGCTGCCGATTTAAGTGTATTATTGCTCAAGTTACACACCTGGCGGTGCCCGGGCTGCGTCGCGAACCCACAACCTCTCCAATACGAGCGATTAGAAATCCTGCGTGCTAACCACTAAATCATCGCGACATAGACACGAGTTCAATGGAGGTAAAACCCCAATAAAACAAATTTGAATAAAAAACAAATTATTTGATATCCCTGATTGAAAACTACGCAAAACAATTGAAAGTTTGAAAATTTAATAATTTATAATAAAGACCATGAAATTTGATAGTAGATTTGTGCTGACGATGAATTTCATGTCTACTGTAGTAAATATAAATATGAAAAGTATTAACAGAATAATTATCCACGTTGTAGTACGTTTAGTCAAATTGCGCAAAAACAATATATAATGTTTTGATTTATCCTCAAAGAGGTTTTATAAGTTCATGATAGCATCTTAGAATCTAAATAATCTTTCCAATAATAGAATTGCTCATGATGAGACCATTGTTGATATACCCATATAAGTGAAAATAAATTTAAAAGCAGAATTCATATTTATACAGGTGCAATGATTTGGACACACTTCCTATTCTACTCGATAACTATCGCAATACACAACTTCATTGATTGACTCTTCGGAACATCCTCTTGCTCTTTTTGGTAAGGTATAGTCATGATCGTGTGATCCAGAATCGTATGGGTGAATGTTGATATATCTGACAGAGGCATGTCCCTTTCTTTTGCGTTTCCTACTGGACAATGTTGGTATGATGGATGAAGTGTCCTCATTGGCATGAAAGCCAAATTCTAGATGGTTGCTATGTTCATCCATAGAAATTCTAACTTCAGAATATGCAGCATCTGTCGTCTGCGCGGAATATGGAAGTTTCAAATTGGATTCTGTGAAGCTTGGTATAAAAGTGGGCGATTTCACACAAGTGTCTTTAGCACACTTTGCCAAATCTTTACTGTTCAAAAGATCCCTGTTCTCCATGGTGGTTTTTTTCTCAATGTTATCAGTATCATGTTCTGGGTTATGGAACACCACAGCGAGTTCCAATTCGCGCCGTTTTTCCAAGTCTTTTTGTTTGTTTAAGATTTCTTGCCTATCAACCAACGTGGTGGGTCCACTTGCTCCTTGTTTTTTGACAGGACATGCACCTGCTCCGAACCCGTTCTCAAATGCGACATAAGCAAGGTTACTGCCAACCCTTTCATAAGACCCCTGTTCCATGGCATCATCAATCCTGTATCCCTCTCCAGTCATTTGTTTTAAGTAGACCCGTCGCTTCAGTTCCATGGCTAGTTTACACATGTCGTCTGTTTCGGGAGGTTCCCCTACACCTCTCTCTTTGTAGACATTACGAATAACCTATAATGAAACAATTTCTTTAAAATTAAAAAAGAGAAAACAACTTCAGGAAAGAAGACACATTTTTACTTTTATATTACAAAACTGTCCATGAAATTGCGAATAGAATCGGGGATTAAATTAATTAGATTTGTTTAAACTTACAAAAAATTCTAATTCAATTCAAATCTGATCTGACAACGTAAACAGATGTCCAGCAAAAAAGCTTTTGTTATACCAAAACATCATTAAATACGGCAATGTGTTATGCATATATTCAAGATGTCTTTATAAAAACAACTTCTAAAATGATTCAACTGATGCTTCAATTTTGTTACATTTGTATTTTTTGTAATTATGTTTTCAAAAGATAAAATTGCGTCGAACCTTCTTGCACACAATATTTACAACAACAACAACAACAACAACACGATGTTTCCTTCAAGACAACACCAAGTATATTGATCTACATCCATATATAAAAAGATCTGAGGCATTCCTTTTACTATTTTGATTCACAGGATCATTAACAGCATCTTGAAATGTTGGTTTCAATTCATCTTTTTTAATGTGTTCTTACAAAAATATATATTATCTTATATAACTATGTTATAGATTTATATATGTATACCTTTAAATTATCGTCTTGTCGTCTGTTGTAACGTGCAGTAGCCTCGGTATGATATCTATCATCTATACGCTTTTCAGCCTCTTTTTGAACTTTCTGCATTTTAAGTTTCTTTTTTGGGCGTTTCTCTTTCCATTCGATGTTTACTCGTTCTTTCTCCAATTTGATTCTTTGCAATCTACAAACATATTCCATAAGCGATATGTATATTCACACTCGTAATCTCATTAAATGTATTCTAACGATGATTTTTTAGATTTCTTATTTCCAAAATGAACCATTCAACAAGATTTGTTAAAAACTATTAATATCAAGCATTATGTGAATTTATTAAACAGCCTCCTTGTTTACCGGTACTGTATCTAAACTCGGAAGGCGTTATAGTAGTACAAATTTACAAAACTGAAACAGGCCTCCAATTGATGTAATATCTATTAAAGGAAAGACCCATACTCTTTGTGAGAGAACATCGTCCTGCATTCTTGGTGAAGCTACGAACCGACCCCGTCATCAATGGAAGCAAAAGGGAAAATGAATTTCTGATTTTGGAACAAACAAGGCCTGATGAATCAAAGCTACGAATCGAAAGAGCCGAGACGGGGAGGTAAGTTTAAACAGGACCATTGAGCCACAAGTTCACGGAAATAATTCCATTATATAACTTAATATGCAGCAAAACGAACATTAATAATGGAAGACTTGTAATAAACATTAAAGTTTAACTACTGTATTACAGCTCACCGTTCAATTTCTCTGTTCTCATTGGAACCCCATTGTCCAGCCTTACTTCTATGTACAGGTGGATCATTTAGATAAAACTCGTCTTCATGCCAAGAACGAGAAGTATCAGTCTAATGTAAGCAGAGAAAAGGAAGAAGAAAAGAAGAGAAAAAGAAGAATAGAGAAATGAAAGTTGTAAGAAATAGTAGACAGAAACATATTGAGAAATTCAGATAAAGGGGAAACAAAGACATAAAAAAAAGTCAAGAAAGAAGATAGAATTGGCTTGAAGATAACTAGTAAAACGAATATCAGCAAAGTAAGACTTACAAGAAAGAAGAATTAAGCAATTAAATTACTATCTATTATGCATAACCAATGTGAAATTACAAAGTCTGTTTCAGTTGCCCTCAAGTTTTCAGACAAGTAATTATCGAGATTTATATACATACCATATCAATAGGAAATTTGACCTCTTCTTGTTTTGGAAGCAAAATGTCGTCTGCTCCATCTGAATCATCCTGTGGTTTGGCAGTATCCTCATGCGTTATGTTGGCAGGGGTTGTAACCACATCAATGTTAACGGATTCCTCCACCAATTCTACCACAGTGTTTCTACTTCTACCCCTCCTTCTTTGTTTGATCCGTGTAAGTCTATTGATGTTGGTTGTCTTTGCTTTCTTTACTGGGATACTACATATGGTGACTTTGCTTTTCTCGCTTTCATTGAATGTGTCTTCGTGTTTCTGTTTGTGAAAAATGGAAATGTTTCAATGAATGGCATCCGCGTTTTTCTGTGTATTATTCAACTTAGGCATATCTGATATTGTTCTCAATTTTAGAAAGATGATTATAATACCAATACATTTTTCAATGATAATGCAAAACGTTAAATTGTACATGTAATTTATCAACAAATATCAGATATAGCTAGAAATAGTTTTTACTTCCAATCATCCAGATTTGCATTTTTCTCATTTGAAACAAACAGGTGCTTAAATCAATAAATGGCAATGTCTTTGCCGGATAATACAAACTGAAATGTTCTGTTGTATTTAAGATGTAATGAACACAATTTATACCTTGATTCCAACCAAAGCAGAATAATCTCTTTTCCTAGACGTGAGCTCAACGTGTGATGACTTGTCATTATCTGTCTTTGTTGTGGTGACAGTTGCATCTCCTCCGGAAGTTTCGGGCTTGTTGTGGCTGACGATACCTTCCTGTGAAGCATGGAGATTTTCTCTCTTCAAATTTTGAACCTCGTCTTGGCTAAAGTGAGCAACATGGACGTCGTCTGCTTTTGGAACTGCATTCCCGAATGTTGCGTGGGTGCATATTGTGGTAATAACATGTAAAATAGACGTCTGAAATACAATGAAGACAGAAAAATGTGTATGAGTAATTTTCCATTTAGTATTTTGACTTAAAATTTAAATTATCATTGCGACCAAACGACAAAGATGATAATATATAAAGCTTCCCCATGTAGCCAATTTACCCTATGCATATGTACATAGTCTAGTTGGTCACTAATTGATAACATACAAACGTCATCATGTATTTCTATTCAGTGTATAACGTAGAATCCATTTAAAACCATCGTAATATTGTGTGTTCTATAACAACGCGATGTTGCGAGAATGCAAAAACGAAATATCGAAATCTCGCACGATTTTGCAACAAATTATACGTCGATGATTCTGAGGACTTTTGAAGTTAAGTTCATTCTGTTTATAAGATGGGTGCTCATTTTACAAAGTTGTCCAATTATTTAATTTTGTATTCTCATTAAAAAACAGGATATTATAAGAGCGGACATGATAGAAGTATACAGAATTCTTAATGGCATTGACAAGGCAGACAAGTTCCAGCTATTTCAGCTAAATATTGACACAAGACTAAGAGTCAATTCTATAAACAACTTCAAGAAAAAACAGTCTAGATTAGAAATTAAAAGCCCGTGTTCCTTCTCTCAGAGAATTGTGAATATTTGGAATGACCTATCAGAATACATGTATGTTGTCTTTGCATCACAGCGAGTCAATTCAAATCAAGACTCAATGATCACTGGAAACAAATAGATTCCATCCAGATTGCTATTCGTAGTCTTTTCCGTCCAGATAGCTATATATTCGTATTCTATTTTCACCGGAACCGGAAGTCAAAAACAAGTGATCGGTCAAAGAGGAGAAATCTGAATAAAATAAACCTCGACTACAGGTGACAGGTAACAAACAAAAGTTGAATTGTGCAGTATGTAATAAAAGATA
The DNA here is from genome assembly GCA_032359645.1 of Pododesmus macrochisma. Classification (NCBI taxonomy): domain Eukaryota; kingdom Metazoa; phylum Mollusca; class Bivalvia; order Pectinida; family Anomiidae; genus Pododesmus; species Pododesmus macrochisma. Next base: position 9,206 of record JAUMGZ010229806.1, read on the forward strand.
TAAAAACATTACACTTTATGTCTCTTCAGCGTTGAAAATGTGACAAAATCCTAAAAGTGGTAGGTCTTGGATATTACCGACCCGCAAATAATGTTTTACCATGAACCTTTGACACAGGCACGCGTAACCTATTTTGATTCAAGGGTCACCTCTTGTTCAAACTTGGTTCGCCCTTCCCCAAGGACAATTTTCCAATCGTTGTCACTTTGGTGTCCTTTGTCGGGCTGCTTTGTTGAAAGTTTCTATTTCCCAAACATGCCAAAAGTCAGTTTTAATTGAAAATGGTCCAGTAGTTTTGCCTAAATTGAAACTGAAATGTTTCCGTATCCAAAACATTGCAGAATTTCAAGTTAGATTGAAAATTGTCCAGAAGTTTTGACTTACTTTCGTGAAGTAAATTATGTGAAGAGTTTAACATTGATGACGAAATTGATTGATTGGTTACTTAACCATTTAACAAGAAATTCCCGCCGGAGAATATATAAACCGACTCTAGCGCGTTTTTTTTTTAACTATTAAGTTAGCTACATGTACATACAGTAAATTTTGTATGATGTTATTAAAATCTTCCAAAATATCATTTGTCAGATTCGATAATCTTTTCTTGCACTGGACAATATTCGGCAAGCAATTTTTAAATATATTTTAAACCTAACGTATCCATAAAACTATGTAAATTATCATGTGTACTAGATCTACATGTATTACTTATGAGAAGTTTACCTTTGGTAGAGGGTTTCTTGGTTTTCTCTGCTTTACAGCTTCTGAAGAGGATCCTCTTTTTCTCTAAAAAATTACAATTGACAATAAACAAAATGAATATAACATTCATTACATAATTTCTAAAGAAATTTGCTAATATTTAAGTGTATATATTAATACAAGCCGCGGTGAGTTTACATACATCTCTAACTTAAATACTTTTAACGGCAAAACAAGAACTTAACCTGTTTATAAAAGTGCAAGCTCAGTCAATTCATCGTTAAGCAAGAACAGTCAATCATATCCTACACCAACTACATGTACACTGTCACGATGAGTCTCTCTTCAGTCGCTGGTGTGTAGGATATGATTTTGATCAGCAGACTATGTGCTTTTTAATCAGATTGAGTGACCGTTTTCTTATTACCTTTATTTTCAAACCAGCAAATTCTTTGTAGTCCCTCCTGGACAAGCGTGTACTGTGTCTCTCGGAAGTATGGCTCCCGAATACTGATGTAGAATCTGACAAAGAAACAAAAACACAAGCGTTATAATTAATTCGACAAAATACAGATTGTTAAGAGTATCCCAATCATTTTTATCAGTTTAGCTGTGGCACATTGGCGTTATAAAATTGAGTCCGATAGGCCAAGTAAAAAATAACATAAACAAATATTCCAACTGAAAGATTAAAGAAACAGTGAAGGCTTCTAAATATTTTTAAAGTCTAAAATACATACCTGTATCCATTATTGTCTTTTATCTTTCGTTTGCACTGTATAAACCGAAGTAAAATAACTATTTTGAAGAAATATTCGAGACAAACAAATTCGTGGCTTTCGTTGTCAAGAATGGCTCGGAAAGACACGCGCATCTATGACGTCATGTGTACAGTGACGTCATATTAAGACCCGGATCTAATATAACAAACACAATATTCTAATAATATTCTCAATCAAGATTGATTCTCAACATTTTTGTATTTCCAACATTAATATTCATCTATGCAGTACACCAAAACTCTTTGTACACGTATGTTGTAGTACTTACTGCTCTTGATCTTTTATGAGATATTCAGACCAATCAAAACCCAACTTCTAAATTAGCGATCGTTGGGATTGAGCGTCAAAATGGCTACCTTGCTTACCGACGAAGCGATGATCAAAGCAATTGAATGAACGA
>JAUMGZ010229817.1:0-11089 GCA_032359645.1 Pododesmus macrochisma
AAGACTTCAGTAAATCAAAGTTACAGAGCCAATGAGGCAACGGTGACAAAATTCACGATGGTTATGATGGACAAAAACCATACCCAATAATAATACAAAATTGTCTTGCCGAAATTTAAAATGTGCGCGTAGTTAAAACAGGAATTTTTATTCCTCTGGACACGTGTGTCATTATATTCATTCGTTTGATAATAGAAGTGATCTTTGGATCTTCATATAAATGTTGAATGTTCAAGAAACCTTTGACACACAATCCAAGGAAGACAAATTTACAAATAGTTACGAGCAAATATAAAGGTTATACATGTATGTTCATATATTAGGACAGTTGGGAGAACAAACGATCTCTGTTAGGGGACCCCGACTACATTGTCATGAATGTTAACTTATTTTCGAAACTATCTCAGGTCAAGGGCGGGGTCCTCTCACCCATTTGGTTGGTTTGACGTAAATGTGCGTGCCCATTTGGCTGGTTAATTCTTGTGGTGACTGGATGTAGCTATTGCTTGATATCGTTTTTCTCGAATTTAGACTGTCGTTCGGTGGTGGATGGCCTCGTATGTTGTTGCGATTATTTTTTTGCATGTATTATTTATTTTCATTTGATGATTGTTGGCGTTTTTGTTGATCGAAAGTCCATCTGATTCATATGTAATCCTTCCTAAATTCCAGGTTTTGTCAATACGTTGCTCTCTTGGAATGTGTTTCTACCACTCGGAAGATTGACATACTGTGCGTATTCAAGTTCAAGAACACCTTTTCACATGACGGACATCTCAATGGTAGGTCAATTGGGCATTTTATTAAAAGTGTTAAATACTTCGGTGCATGTTACTTGCGTTTGTAACTGATTTTTTTTTTTAGATATTATCAGTGATCGCCAAGTGCAGAACAACCTCTTCACACGACGACATCACAATGGTTAGGCAGTAACATATTTTTATTGAAAATGATAATTATGTTGATATATGTTACTTGCATTGTAAACGGATGCCTAAAGGTATCGGCGGCATATGAGAAAGCAGTTTTATCAACAAAGATTGAGATATTGAGGGAATCTACTCATTAACAGTTTTCACGTGCTTCCACTACAAACATCTTCTAATTTGTACTAATAACCCTACTCTGTGAAACAAAGAGCAATATTTAAACATGACTAACTTAAAAATGAATTTATGAATTTAATATTGGTATAGATGACGCACTAAGCAGAACTCAGACTCCAATGATGATAAGGGGGCAGTCCACATTTAGGCTTCTGTGATCTTAAAATCTGAGCAACAGATCGCATTTGACATGTCTTGTCTGCTATAAGTTTGTCTACTAATGGAGGCAAACTCATTGACTGCTAAATGGCGGTGTTACAGTCAGCTTGTAAATGATTTTGCCCCTTGGACCTTCCATCCCTCACATGGTTTAATCTACCCTTGAAACAAGAGAAATGCATATTCTGGGTGGTAAAAATAAGAATATTTCCAACTTTACATGTATACGAGTATTCTCTGTTAAAAGTGTAAAAGGTCAAAAGTAGAAATCTTCAATAAAAACATAGATCATACACGAACATCTGAAGAAATCTTACTGTGTGTAGCAGACAGGCAAACATCAGCTTGAAGAGCTAGCAACAAAGCAGTTTATTTAGTTGTGGTATTTCTTCAAGAGGTACACATATACAGTTGTAGGGGAATAGCATGTTGTATATCAAAATATTTATTACTTCTTCACAAAGACATGTAAGGCAATTTCAGACCTTTATTTGCCAAAATAAAGAGTCCAAGACAACAAAAACCCAAAATGTTTATTTTTTTAAAAAATCTCCATGGCCATTTACTACGAAACTGAGGAGTACCCCCTTAAGGCGCTTTTCACTTATTTGTTTTAAATTTTAAATACCTTATCTCTTGAAAGAAGAGAAAAATGCAAGATTTTGATATATGACATTGAAAAATGGAAACAATTGTAACACATTAAAAATGGCCTTTTTTTAAATGCATCATAGAAAATTCAAGTGAAGAAAGAAAAAAACAAATAATGTTTTCCTTCATACTTTGTAACTCTTGATCAAAAGTTTAACGTAGATTTTCAACAAACATGTTGAAAGACTTGTTTACCGTAATTGTAGAAAGAAAAATTGAAAAAACAAAGCCAATTATCTCCTTTTAATTCAATTCCTGGGTATTCTCCCTTTCCATTGTGTTAGGTTTATTCAGAAAATGATTGCTTATTTCCCTTGCTATTGAAAAAATATAGATTTATAGAGTTGTCTCCTCTTTAATTGTAAATTGTTCTTAGTGATGGTTGGACATTCACTCTCAAACTTATCTGTTAAAGTATATGTCACCATCAAATCCAGTCAAAAGTCACCAAAATTGTTCACCGACAGCTCAAAACATACAACATTGCACAATTGTACAATTAATCGTTTACAAATTCACAATTTTGTATAAAATTGTACACCAACAGCTCAAAACATACAACATGGCACAATTGTTCAAGTAACGGTATACAAATTTACGATTTTGTACACCGACAGCTCAAAACACACAACATGGCACAATTGTACAATTAACCGTATACAAATTTCCTTCCCAAAAATGACATGTCTGTGTTTTATTAACATGTAAATTATGTTTGTACAAAAGCGTATCCAGCTCACAGCTCAAAAGTTAACATGAAAAAAGATATGACATTGAACGGTGACAAGGAAGGATTTTTATCTTAAGGGTGCAAGAGTTATCTTTCTTGATACTAGAATGTAAACACTGATTGACAGCATCTCGATGAATTTTGTGCATAGCATTTGTGTAATATGGAAATAGAATTAATTGACAATATATAATAATAATTTTAAAAATCTACTAATGGAGGCAGACTCATTGACAGCTAAATGGCGGTGTTACAGTCAGCTTGTAAAGGATTTTGCCCCTTGGACCTTCCACCCCTCACAGGGTTAAATCTACCCTTGAAACAAGAGAAATGCATACTTTCCATCAGTCCTGCGAGAAAAAATAACAATGTTCCCAACTAAACGAGTATTCTCTGTGAAAAGTGAAAAAGGTCAAAGCAGAAATTATTTATAAATAAATAGGTCAAACACGAAAATCTGAAGAAATCTTACTGTGTGTAGCAGACAGGCCAAAATCAGCTTGTAGAGCTAGCAACAAAGCAGTTTATTTAGTTGCGGTATTTGTTCAAGTGGTAAACATGTACAGTTGTACGGGAATAGCATGTTGTATATAAAAATGTTTATTACTTCTTCACGAAGACATTTAAGGCAATTTCAGACCTTTATTTGCCAAAATAAAGAGTACACGACAACAAAAACCCACAATATTTAATGATTTAAAATCCCCTGGCCATGGCCTGTACTACGAAACTGAGGAGTGCCCCCTAAAAATAGCAAAAACAAACAGGTCTCAAGATCCAACATGACTGTGTAACTTTTGATGATGCACATTGGTCTTCGAGATGTGTAAGATTTCTCTTGTTTTAGTCGTATTGTAGTTGATTGATTGAACTAATCTGAGATAAAACAAACAATCATTAATTCCAGGGTAGTTTGATATGTAAATCTTACAGGATACATTATTTTAGGCTACACTTAATTATAGAATTAAGAATTTGCTACTATATTGTATTCATACTCATGTTTCCATGTCTTTTCAGATATTTATATTCCTAGCTGCTTTGGTTGGGACAATGGCACTTGCTTTTGTTGTCTCTCTTCTGTTCGAATCGCCAATGATGGGATTAGAAAAAGTCATATTCAAACGTGGAACAAAGCACACGAAATGATTTGTCCCTGTTAAAAATAATGACGTTTTGGCTGTAACCTTATACAACGCCGTAATTTAAGATATTTTAAATTAAAATGTTCTTTTTTTAAGTTTTTTATTGTATATGCACTTTAATTGACAAAACTTCGACATGTTCAGCTTAACTATTAAAAGTAAAAAGATCTTCTTGAGAAAGAAGTATTGGGTAATATGGTATTTAACATGGCATAGTATCGTATTATTTATCGTATTTTTGTTTTGTTTCCTGTGTGTGTGTGTGCGTACCACGTTTTACTTCTGTTTGCTTGTTTGTTTGTATTTGTGTTAAGGGCTTATTGTCTGATCAACAGCTAAGGTCATTTACGGACGTGCCAGTTTTACTGGTGGAGGAACCCGGAGTAACCGGAGTAAACCACCGACTTACGGCAAGTCACTGGCAACTTTCTCACACTAGGCCGCCCCGGACGGGAATCGAACTTAATAGGTGAATGGCTCTTATGATTACAAGTCGGCGACTTTAACCACTAGGCCACCGCGGCCCCACTACTGTTTGCCTATATCCACGGAATTACAGCTTTTGAATATCATCTTGATATTTCGTTTTTACTACTTCATAAAGATTCTTATAAGTAGATACTTCATTATGGTTCGTGTCTAATCGATGTGAGAATTTTAACTCTTAACTTGATTACGATTACATGAATTGGCCTGTTATAAGCATAAATGATAAATATGTTATGTGTTCTTTTTGATGAAATTGAAAAAGAAATACAAAATTTCAGGATGAAACGGGTCACCAATAAATATATTATATATAAGAGGAAATTCAATTCTCTGTTTAAGAAAAACTCGTCCAAGATACCAGGTCTAGCTACAAACCAACTGCCATCAACGGATATAACATTTCAAACATGGAAAAAACCACGACGATATTCAAAAGCCTCAAGTCCATCGACCTGGCCCATTGGTAAACGCGGGACGCACACAGAAAAAGAACACAAATACAACTATCAACTACACAAGGAAGCATCATGAACGTATATACTAAACAAACTAGAAGCGAAACCAGGTGTTCACGATTGAGTTAGCGTTTCCTGCTACCCATGTGTCACCCGATGCGATGATTCCGTGTTTAGTTTAAACATGTTTTATTTGTCAAATACAAAATGGATTGAACACAAGTTAATCGACTTAATGAATCCGTGTCATATTGGTATATGGCAACCTTTTCCACAGTAAAGAAGAGAAACATAGAACCATTAGAAACAGTCACTAACAGCGTGACGAAAGCGTAAATAAACTATTGACAGGAAAGAAGCAGTATAGTATCATGAAAGAACCGCAGTAAAGATAGTTCGACAAGGAGTAAGAACCCATGAATGCATATTGCAGAGGAGATGGTATGAAATGTTAAATGTTAAAAGATACATAATAACAAATCTATAAACTTCAAGATTGAAGGGTCCAAGTCCAATCAAATATTGACAAACAAATCGAATTATATAAAACATCTCTTAGAATGGTGCTTAACACATTTACGTCAAATTTAATGTATTTCACAATGCACAAAAACACTCAAAAATGTTAATACAATGTATAAAGCAAATGCTTTATTGATAATGTTGCTACTTCTATTCCTCTCCTGTTAATGGTTTTCTCCTTTGCTCTTTCGTCACCATAAATGTGATTTTTTCTTATGGTGACACTTGCTGCTTTTTAAACAGTGGAAAAGGTTACCATACACCGGAATGGCATGGACATTGGCAAACAAAAGGACAACGTGGGACGCACACAGAGAAAATAACGAAATATAAATGTATTAACTAACAAAGGAAACATCACGAACTTCTATTAAAAAAAAATTGAAGCGAAACCAGGTGCTCCCGATATGGTAAACATTTCCTGCTACACATGTGTCACCCGTCGCGACACTGAGGTAGACATATACACAAAAGAAACATATATTCTTTAAATGAAATGAACAACAGAACTTCAAATGACACATGGCGTTAAGCAGAGTTGTATCTAAATTTAGGAAAATTGTCTTTGAGAAAACATTTTTCAAGACAGGGTATGATATAAATATAATTTAACAAACGTAATGTCAACAGGGAACGGATGTTTTTCCACATCTTCTTTTTGCTATCGACTATTTTCAATGATGCCAATGAAAACAAAGTTAGAATTATTCAATATTTTCATATTATAGACGACTTCATAGTTTAAAGTGATGTCAATGGACTTATGTAAACATTTAAAGTAATTCTAGATTAAGTGCAATTAGCATTGTACAGCTCACTTCTAACGAATCCATTAATGACGGCTGATTCAAAGCTAGACCTGGAATTTGGGACGTGGTTGCCTCACATTGGAGGCATGTGCAGATGTATTTTTGTATTCTAAAGAGAGAAAATGGTAAGACCATACTTGGAAATAATCAATATCGATAGTAAAAGAGCAAAAAGAAAATAAAGTAATATTCAAAATCTCAAATCAAAAACTTATGCTGGAAGATGTGGTTAAACCGGTTCATAATAACCAAACTTCCCACCTTTTATTTAGATAAACATCTCCATTTAAAATAATCAAAGCAATGTATTTATGAAATATAAAGTATTTAAATAAGAAAGTGTAATGAGTCTGACATTGCATGTCACAATTTTCATAATTTTATATTGATATCCCAAAAAATCTTTCAATGGTGCACATACTCATACTCATATGCTAAATGTACACATGAGAAATTAAATTGCCATGACTATACATCCAAATGAACCAATTAGGACGGTCCCCGGGAGTGAAAGGTCATCCTATTTCTTCTTGTTTTATGCTGGAAGATAATGCTCAACCGGTTTGATAGAATCTAGTACTTGTTTCTGTTCAAGAAAGAATTAACTCAGGCGAGATGTGGTATGTATGTTAAATATATCAAGATGAGGCGATAGGTACGAGATTTGTTTTTTCGTCCTCTTTTAAGGATTAAAGTATGAAAATAGACTTCCATGGACTTGGAATCAAGAGCAAACAACATCATTAAAAAATATCAAGAAATGTCGCAAACATGAGTGGAATTAGCAGAACGAGAGACATTGACAAACAAGCAATACCTGAATACAAAAACTAAGCATCAGAATGTCAGGAATTCAATTGACATCACAACAAACAGTATAAGTAGAATCCTCAGAACGAGAGACATTGACAAACAAACAATAACTGCATCAAACAATAAAGCATCAGAATGTAAGGAATTAAATAAAAATAACAATAATCCTCAAGATCCATGCGGACCGACTAAGGTACGAAACCAAGCGATGTAGTTAAACCCGTCAATGAGACCTCAACCTTCCCGCTTCTCGCACGAGACTATAAGTCTTAAGTATAAACATACATTTAAAAATTTAATAAATACACTAGGTAATTCATCTCAACAACTAATCGCTCACACCAATTGTCCATAAAAATATAAACGATTAAAACGAATATACATGTACATATTAAAAAGGCAAATGAAAACACGAAAAACTGGCATTGTCAAGCAGCAAAAAAGCTGAAAACATTAGCTATGATTCATAGTCATTCTTCCTAGTTTTCATAATCAAATATCAAAACCTCAGTAAAGCCTTCGACTTTGAAAAAGTCCAGATTTCATGAAAACCTCATGACACTGCATCCGACTAGAATAGATACATCGAATATACGAAGAACTCAGAATCAGAGGGACTGACTACCAAGGAAAACGCCATTAAACATTAAATGACGAAATACACATTGACAAGACCTCATCACAAAACATATTCACGGTCAGCCACCACCACAAACATTAACCTTTACTGCAAATACCGTCATCAAGACTATATACTCCGACCACATCAAATTGAGAGAAATAATATACATGGTACATTTTAAAGTGCTTAAGGACAACAAAACATTTGTAACTTTTCTTATTCAGACTTTATTTATTACATAAATACTGTTAAAAACAACATAAAACGCAACAAAGTTGTCTTACAGGCTGTCATAATTTTACTCTTCGATTTGTCTTTCAAATTGATAAATACAATACTTTTTTCTACATTTATTCCCGAAAGCGCCTTCTGGACGCCATTTCAATTGATTGCTAATCAAAAAAGTGTAATCATATACCGTATCTGTCCTATTAAGGGGCGCCCGTATTAGGATCCTTTTTATTGTAATATACAGAATGTGTTTTAATGACTCCATTATGAGGAGGTAAACATTTGTATGTTACTCTACAAAGTAAGGGGCGCATTTAACAGAACAAATACGGTATTTTAAAAACACACGGTCACAATCATCCAGCCCTTCTGTTTAAATAAATTTCCAATTATTAGGCGCAAAACAATGTTATCATATTAAATAGTATGGCACCAGTAAAATGAACGCACAACAAATATGTTACTAGATGACAGTTTATATTTTAACGACAGATACCAAACTTATTTCAATATACAAAATGGCAAACTGAAACAGGCCACCTAAACATATAATATCTATAAAAGAAAAGAACCAATACTATGTACGAAAGAACCTCAACCCGCATTTCAGGTCTAGCTACGAATCTAGCCTGTCATCAATGAAAACTCAAGAGAAAATGAATTTATAATTTTAGAAAGGACCTTAATAAAGCCAAAAAGGGGCATATAACCAACAGGTAACTTATGTAGTCACAAAATACAACAATTCATATCAAAATCGCCATAATTGAAAGAAGGGGACAATAGTTCTTTAATACTCTTGGTAGTTACTAGTTCCCTTTAGCATAGTATCTTAATATTGGGCGCTAATGTACTATATGTTTCCGATTTTTATTTCAAAAATTCGATTTCTTGATATCACGAATTCGATATTATATTATCAAAAAATCAGTGTAATTATATATATATCAAGAATTCGAATTTTTATTTATCAAAAACTGATATCATAAAAGAGAGTTCTTGATATAAAAAATTATTTTGCATTATATCTTTGTTATTTTTTTATAACAAGAATTCGAATTTTGAAATCATTCCTTGATATCAAAAGCAATAATTTAATTCTTGATAACAATTTTAAGAATTTAAATGTTTGATATAAATAGTGGGGAAACATAGTACAACGTATCTTTTTCTCCGTTTCTTTTTCGTCGTTTTAACTTGGAATGGAACAGCAAAGTCTCATCATCATGCTTATATTTCACACACAAAATTATCCCTCTCTAACCTTTTTCTTTTCATATAAACTGCCTTTCATTTACAACTAATATAATACGAACCATCTTAAACAATACATAACTATTATGTCTAATACAAACAAAATTTAACTGAATAATTTATACAAAATCCAGTACCTGAAGAACTAGTAAGCTTGTTTCTGTAGCGCGTCAAACGTTGATATATTTGAACATCTTGTTATTGATGTTCTAAATCTTGTAATTTTTATTTAAAATTGTGTGATGAATATTCGAAATTGTGTGATATATATTCAAAATTGCGTGATATATATTGTAAATTGTGTACAAGTTTTATAATACAAAACACAAGATTTCGAATAAAAATCACAAAATTTCGAATATTCATCACACAATTTCGAATACAAATCATAAGATTTCGAATACAAAACACAATATTTCGAATATAAATCACACGATTTCGAATACAAATCATAAGATTTCGAATACAAAACACTAGTATTATAATATGCATTACAAGATTTATAACATAAGCCAAATTATGTTTAAATATTGTAACGTTTGACACGCCATATATGCGTCAAAGATACATGTAGCATCTAATGCTAATTGGTCTGAAATAAATTATACTCAGAAGAATCAGTTAATCAATTAATATTTTTAAAGTCCTTTTCCTTTTTTTCTTTGGAAATGATTGACAGGTCACCAAATCTAACTCTAACGAAATTGATGACACATCGTGCAGATTGTTTGTTGATTGCAGTTTCCGCCTAGAACGTAAGAGCAAACACAGTTTAACAACGATCACGGCACAAACAATGAAGAAAATGATATAAAAGTACCTTTGAAATATTGAGGTAGCTGCCACGTGGCCGTTTCTTCGATTGCACTCGACATACGACGGGTTGTCCTTAAAACATGCAACATAAGAAGCCTTAAGCATGGAGCTGCTCAGTTCTATAAAGCTGTTGTGTGTTGGGTACAGTAAACATTCAATAAGTATTTTTTCAACGTTAATTACAGAGTTGTTTCCGTTACGGCATACTGGAGTAAGTTTATAATTTATTGGATTGCAAAACTGAAATCTGTCCATAAGTGATTCCCTGTGAACAGTTCCCATGGTGCACAACATACTAAAGTCAGCCACAAAATTCATGAACATGGACCAGTGCAACACATGATCTACAGCCATGGGTAGACGTAGCGGGAACGTCAAGCATGCAGTTAAACCGCTTTCTGCAAATACGTCGCATAGTTGCGAGATATTGCGATATGCCAAGCCGGTCGTCCCGTTTCCTGTTGTCTTGTTCTGTAATAACCCGTCAAGGAAACCATTCATCCTCACAAATTTAATTGGAATTTAAGGTTAAAATCGATAAGAGAACGTGCACCTAGCTTCTAAATTATTACTGAATTATATACTGTTCTGATGCTGTGGTTTCCAACTGAGTACCAAACCTTCAAAGCTATAGAACTTTGGTAGAACTTCAAATTTGCAGATCGGAGGACTTTTTTAAATGCAAACTTAGTGCGTACCCTTTTGCTTTTATATCGGAATGTTTGTTGTTGCGTTGTCAATAGTGCCGTCATATGAGAATGATACTTACGTTCTACAGAGGAAGTAAAATGACCGTGCTGTGTCGCTGTCATGATTTGTCGTTTTCAATAATACTAATGCGTGAGGATTATGTTAATATTTTAGCGTTTCTGAAGGATACATCGTATTTTTACTTTATATACTTTTTATTCGGCTTTATTAAAACGTATATCATGTTTTTCGGGGACATGCTTCAGATTGCACTTTTGTATTCTGATCACTTGGGTGTTTGCCTCTGCAGGTGACCTAGCCCGAGGATAAACGTAGCCCATTAGGATTTTGCCTCCGAAACCTTGTTATATTAAACCTTTCCCGAGGAGCTATTTGTGTGTGAGGCACGCCGTCATTTATTCCCAATTCATAACGTTCTTTCAGTTATTTTTGAGTTATTGACCTAAGAAGATACAGTTTCATACTTAACTTATTCTAAAATAGTAAATCGAAAAACCAAACGATATTCTAAGGCCGTAAGTCCATAGACATTTGCAAACAATAAGAAAACGTTGGACGCACACAGAAAAATGAACC
>JAUMGZ010229828.1:0-11089 GCA_032359645.1 Pododesmus macrochisma
CTCCGAAGGACGTACCGATCTTTGTCTGGTCTCTACCTTTCAACCTGTCTGACTTTGGTGACCCTATCAGAAACACAAGTTCCCGTCAGCATAGCTCTCTTGGTCATTGAGACGCGTAAACCTCCCTACCGCGACAAGGTGTCGAGTAAGTTGTTGCGGATGGAGTGAATAAAAAGTAACTCTATCTTGAAAGACTGTTAGATTAGAAACATGTATGATTTATTTATTTATGTATGCATTCAAGAGCCATCCAACCATCCATCCACTCATCATCCGTTCTCCCGTCCGTCCGTCCGTCCCTCCTTCCTTCCTTCCTTCCTTCCTTCATCTCTCCATCCATCCATACAACCATACATCCATCTATCCCTTCCATCCTTCCTTCCTTCCTTCCTTCCTTCCATCCATTATATTTGTATTTATTTATTTATTGTATAAAGGTACACCAACATGGGTCTGTGTATGCGGTGCGGGCTGTGTGGGAAGCTCTTCCTGGTGATCTGTAATGTACTATTAATGGTGAGTTAATAGTTAGATATTTTAAACTTAATATCATAAAATTATTTCACTTTTTTAAACACTCGTCGGCCGGCAGATTATTCCGTGTTTACAATTTGCCAATGTTTGAATATGCTGTGAGTAAAGTTTTTTGATTCATTTGGGCTTAACGTCCATTCTTACTCATGTCTAGGTCATATCAAGACGTTGTCTACTTGTGACAGTGCGCACTTATGGCGATTTTATAGTGTTATTTTACTGAAATATCATGCCGCAGACACATTAACACTTGGTCTCTACGCGTTTTTGGTAGCTTTATAATCAGCAAAATGGGTAACCTGTTCACCATCGATGTTGGTAACTTGTTTACTAACGATATTTGTAACTTGTTAACCATTGATATTGATAACGTGTTTAAAAGCGTTATTGGTTATTTGTTTAACAGCGATATTGGTTATATGTTTAACAGCGATATTGGTTACTTGTTTAACAGCGATATTGGTTATTTGTTTAACAGCGATATTGGTTACTTGTTTAACAGCGATATTGGTTACTTGTTTAACAGCGATATTGGTTACTTGTTAAACAGCGATACTGGTTACATGTTTAAAAGCGATATTGGTTATTTGTTTAACAGCGATACTGGCTACTTGTTTAACAGCACTATTGGTTATTTGTAAACCATGGATATTGCTAACGTGTTTAACAGCGATATTGTTTACTTGTTAAACAGCGATATTGGTTACGTGTTTAAAAGCGATATTGGTTACTTGTTTAACGACGATATTGGTTATTCGTTTATCAGCGATATTGGTTATTCGTTTATCAGCGATATTGGTTATTTGTTTAACATCGATATTAGTTACCTGTTCAACAGCGATATGGGTTATTCGTTTATCAGCAATATTGGTAGCTTGTTTACCAGCGATATTGGTAACTTGTGTACCAGCGATATTGGTTATTTATTTAACATCGATATTGGTTACCTATTAAACAGCGATATTGGTAACTTTTTTACCAGCGGTATTGGTAACATCTTTAACAGCGATATTGGTAGCTTGTTTACCAGCGATAGTTTTGCTTGTTTACCAGCGGTAATGGTAACTTGTGTACAAGCGATATTGGTTATTTATTTAACATCTATATTGGTTACCTATTTACCAGCGATATTGGTAGCTTTTTTACCAGCGGTATTGGTAACTTCTTTAACAGAGATATTGGTAGCTTGTTTACAATTGATAATTTTGCTTGTATACAAGCGATATTTGTAGTTTGCTTACCAGTAATGTTGTTAACTTGTTTACCAGTGATATCGTTAACTTGTTTACCAGTAATGTTGTTAACTTGTTTACCAGTAATATCGTTAACTAGTTTACCAGTGATATGTGTAACATGAGTACTATCGATATCGGTTACTGTGTTACCAGCGACATTTTGAAATGTTAATTCTTTGTATATTAAAATCTGTCTTATTTTTTCAGTTGGTAGTGCTGGCGAGTTTCTTTATGCTTCTCACTGATGATTGGACCAAGTACGGGTACTCTACAGGGTACACGTTTCTGTTCGAGCTCTTGTATTATGGAACAAAGCTACAGAAGAACGTCGAGTATTTGATTATCGGATCCACGGCGATCCTCGCAATAGTGTTTCTGATAGCTATTGTTGGTCTGATTGGCGTTTGTATGAAATCTAAATGTGCCACAACAATGGTAAGCGTTTCGTTGCTATTGAGTATACATTGTGAATCTTGGTCTTAGAAGTGTTTGTAATAAATCTAAATGTGCTTCGACAATGGTAAGCGTTCGGTCGCTTTGGCTTATGCAATACGAATCTTGGTCTTTTTGGTGTTTGAACAAAATCTGAATATACCACAACAATGGTAAGCGTTACGATACTAGACTGATATCAGTGTCTGGCTCATGTCAAGAGAGTGTCTGCTTGTGCACTGCTGGCGACTTTATAGTGCTGTCTCACTGAAATATTATAACACATTGGCATGCTATTCCACTCGGTCACAATATCCTGACACAGAGCTAACCAGTGCTTTTCAAACCCAGAAATACTGAGCGTATTGCAGGGAGTGAGAAGATTACCTAATTGTAACGTGTTGTGTGTTACGCGATCGGGGATCGAGCCAGTCACCTTCATCACACTAAACAATCGCTAATATCATTGCGCTACTGCGCAGGTGTAAGGTGCAAACATGACCCCTGTAGAAAAGCTACCCGGTAGAAACATGTCCAGGGTACCCGTAAAAATTGACCCATAGCCGATGAAAAAAGAGCCGGGTTCGGGTCAAATTTTTTCGGAATTCTTTTTTCTTGAAGAATGTATATTAAAAATAAGGCCTGAGAAAACGACCTTGCGACATGGTTTTACATCAAAGTGAAACTTCCTTAATACTAGTAGCCACCTGCGTATAAAGACCGCCTACTTATAGAAACCTTTTTATTCAGCTTTTCTTTGAGGGTCGCTTTCTTCACGTTACACCGGTCTCTTGTTCTTTATACTTTATTATGTATCCTGTAACATTCGTTCCTTTTTTAGTTGAATACGTCTTAAGCATTGTTTTCCCCATATTTCGTTTCAGTATGCCGTGGTCTTGTTGATTCTCTCGATCATATCTCTATTGCTTGGAGTGTATTTCGTACTGGTAGATGTAAGTATATTTTTAATGCATTATCCCCCTTTGCTCTGAAATGTTCCTCTTTTAAAATCAAAACCATAACAACATTGCCATGTTAATTCTTTGTTACCCAATGTACTTTGTTCTGTTGATCCAATAACTTCTTGTTCCGTGTGTCACCGGTTGTGATATCTTGTTTTACAGACGATGATGGTCACTGACGACAACCTACGGTCAGATTTGACATCATACATGAACAAACACTTCCAAGATAACAGTTTTAATGTGCTGGCAAAAACGTTTTATAAGGTAAATATCACCTGTACACATAACCAACAATCTACGGAAGAGTCTAAGGGGCATGTTGTTGTTGATAAGATTCCTTTCAATCTCGAAATTCGCCATTTAACCCTAAACATGTCGACTTCCAATCTCGAAATTTTGCCTTTAAAACCACGGAATGTTGATTATTCATTTAGACATTTCTAGTTTTGAAATTGAAATTTCGAGATTTTTTTATTTTAACTTATCACTATAATCAGATTGAATACGAATTAATTTGTTTTAGATTATTATTAAACATACAGTTATTGGTGCATTACAATGCAGATATGGATATTTGGAATAAATTCTCTTTTTCAACAGTGTTAGTAATGTGTTATTAATTAATTAAGGGGGTCCTCTGTCTCAACAGTGTTAGTAATCTCTGTCTACAGTTTTGTTTCAATCGAATGCAATTTACGGTTGTTTCTATTTATAATACACAATGTCAACCTGAAACTTGTCACCAATGAAGATAATATGTATAAGAGGAATGAGCCAATACTCTATGTGAGACTACATTGTACGGTCACTGTTTTTGTTCTAGGAGAAATGTTGCGGAGTGGACCCGGATACTGAAACACAAAAAGAGTTTACTTCAATCACTTGGACCTATAAGAAAGCTAACCAGCGTATACCTATATCGTGCTGTAAACAACTGATCGGGCTGGACGCCATCACCGCCACCACTACAACATACGATACATGTATCTCTAGCCCGATACAAGACTACCACACTGCGGTAAGATATAACATTGACAGGGCCGTAACTAGGGTATCATAACAGCCGAGGCAAACCCTTTAAATTTTATGTATTCTTAAAATAATCTACTACGAATGTTGGAATCTAGCAAAATTCAGGCGAGGCAACTACTCCGGCTGCCTCATAGGTAGTTACGGCCATGATTGATATGTAGGATTACCCGCACGGTGGAGCAGATGTAGAACACCGTCCTCGTGATCAGGTAGGCGCGAGTTAGGTTCCCGGTCGCGTTAAAATCAGGTCATCTTCTCGACCCCTGCTATGTACAGTATTACAGGGTAGGAAGAGTATCGGTTGGCTCGGTGTCAGGTTGATGTGACCGAATGAAGTATCATGTCGATGAGTCTGCGATGTGATATTTCAGTGAGACAGCACTATAAATTCGCCATCACTGCGCACTGTCACAAGCAGTTTCTGTCTCGATATGACCTATACATGAATTAATGGAACGTTAAACCCCAATAAAACAAACAAACAGATGCAGGGTTGTATCTATTTAAGACAAAAACTTGGAAGGTCCTTGGAAAAATAAAACGAACACCCTATCTCGTAACGTTATAACGAGAAATCTAAATAGTTGTAACGAGATGATTATCACGAGAAAACTAACTCGTTATAACGCAATAGCATGTTATATAATGTAATCCATGGTCCGTCTCGGCTTTCGTAATTTTTAACACTACATTAGTAGTCTGCATTAGATATATACATGTATGTATGATTATTATTTTATAGGACTGTTATAACATCATACGAGGTGACATATCTAGCGTCTTGTTCTTCTTTGCGTGTTGGTTTGGCGCCATTTTCATATTAGAGGTAAGTATTGTTACATAAAAATCATCAGTTTTATAATAAACTCACTGAAATATCTACGCAGCCAAAAGTTCCTCACTGCGTATATTTCGAGTGAGGACATTTTGTCTGTGTACTTCCAAGTTAGTATTATTAATTTACACAGCGTATTCGGTTACATGCTTTGGTTTAGGTCGTTTCTTTTTTTAAATTTTAGCATAATACATAACGTGCAGTGTTTTTATTTCTATTTGCAGCAAATCTGTGTCATCTGTGCGTTTATTGTCAAAAGCGAGTACAACCTTCCAGATAAGAATCAAGTTGAGTCAGATGAATACGAAATACCAAAGAAATAATGATTGAAAGTGACATTATATTAACTCTTATTTATTTAAGGGCTTGGGAATTTGTTGAAAATTTTGCTTTAAATATCACATTAAACGTGAGTTAACTTATTGCACTTTTTAAATGCATTAAAGTGGTACACATAAGGAAATTCCTGATACAACACGTGACCGTACTGTTAGACATGCGCACTCTTCGTTTTAATCACGCATAGAGTGTTTATAAGGAGATGATCGTTATAACTTGTATGATAACTACTGAGTCATTGTTTACGTATTAATTATAGAGTTGTAGATAAGTTGTCTAAATGTGTAAAATATAATACAATAATTTTATTCTCACAAACAGAAAATACAATATTATTGGATTGGCAATAAGCTAATGTACAGTGACGTCACAAATAAGAAACATTCCCATTACGATGACGTATCTACAAGAACATCCCACAAAACAATAAGACTATTTCCGTATAGTTCTAACTTCATCTTCGATTAAGGGGGAGTAACGGATTCACCCGAGGTTGCCAATTGAACTACGAGCGTAGAGTCCAGAAATATGAGACAACAACTGAAGAAATATATATGTTTAACGTGGACGTGATTTGAATTTTATTGCAAAGTTCAATTTTTGTTCATGAAATCATTTATAAAAATCGCCTATATTAGTGTTCATCAATATGTGATCATTAAAGCGTTTATTTGATCATATTTCACAAGTGTGTAGTATTCAACTTTTAATTTGTACAACGAAAACTTATAACCAAGTAAAATGAAATTTCATCAATCCATGTCACATTATAAATTCTAGCAATGACACAAGAATGTCTAGTATCATTCTTGTGAAAATGATACCCTTGTGACATTTTGTAAGAGTTGTGTCCCTTCCAATATTGCCGATTGCCATAACGATTATATTTAGTAAGAGTTATCTCTCTTTATATATTGCCGATGCCGATGGTCATTATTAAGACATTTTGAAGGACGTATCTCCCGTTTTACATTGGCGATGACCATGCTAGCCATGAATATGACATAATGTAAGAGTTCTCTCCCTTTTTATATTGCAGATGATTATGATAACCATGAATTACATTTTTAAGAGTTGTCTCCCTTCCGATATAGTCGATGACCATGACAACAATGAAAAGTATATCTTGTAAGAGTTGCCCCCTCCCTTTCTATATTGCAGATAGTTATAATAACCATAAATTACATTCCGTAAGAGTTGTTTCCCTTTCTTTATAGCCGATTACCATGACAATTTCTATATAGCTGATGACCACGATAATCCTTATTTATGCATTGTATTACAGTTGCTTCCTTTCTATATTTGCAGACGATTATTATAACAATGAATATTGCATTTTGTAAGATGCTGCCTCCCTTTCTACATATCCGATGACCATGACAACCTTGAATCACATTATAGCACGATGAATATCACATTTTTGTAAGAGTTGCCTCCCTTTATATATTGTCAATGACCATTATAATCGTAACTAAGCCATTTTGTAAAAGTAATCACTTTTCATACTGTTGCCGTTGATCACGTGAGACAATTTGTAAGCAATGTTTACCTTTATATAATGCTGATGACCATGATAACCACGAATATTACATTTTGTAAGAGTTGCCTCCCTTCCTTTATTGCAGATGGTTATGATAACCCTGACAAAACTATGTATCGGTACCTGAACGGCTCAACTCGAAATAACAACATTTTTTTCTCATGAACTGAGCTTATTAATTTATGTTTGATGCAACAACTTTGAAAATAAACATCATCATTTTGTTATTTATTCCAGGCGTTTATGATTGTTGACTTATTTAATTACTTCATTTGCTTGGAATAAATTGATCATGTTTCACATTTTTTAATGCACACCTTGCTTAATTCTTTTGTCTGTGACATCATGTTGTGCAGATGACAACTCAAAGTCAGTGTATTCTGAGTTACTGTCTTGGATCACTTAGTATTAAGATGCGTGATGGGGACCTCTCTGAATCAGTCTTGAACTACTAGTTTTTACATTTTGTTGTGCTGAGAACGGCTCCAAGCCAGTTTTTGGATTATAAGTTAAAGGTGTTTGGGCCCCTAATGACATCCTCTGAAGGTAATAGAGCCCTACGATTTAAACAAATCGGAATCCCTTTTTCCCTAGAGATGTTTTCTACCAATAAAATGTGGTTAAAATTGAATAAATAGTTTTGCAATGTTGAAAATGTGACAAGTTAACATACATTTGCTAGTGTTGAGTCAAAAATGTGTAACCAATTGTTGACCAAATAGTTATAACAAGATTACAGTGTACATGTATGCAAGCATTAGGACCTAAGCCATCTTGTTAATTAGACAATTTATAAATTCTTTTGAAAATTTTCTCAATTTTGCCCTTGGCTGACCCCCTGAAGGTCAATCTCTATCATTTGAACAAGTGTGAATTCCCCTTCCTCCAGGGATGCTCTGTCTATCCAGTTTGGTTAGAATTGTGTGCATTGGTTTTGGACAGAACAAAAGTTTGCAAGTAAACGACAGACAACATTTTCATGGTGAAAGTTTATCTTGGACCTTTGTTCCTGGTGGATTAGAAAACCAAAGATATTTATACTCTGTATCTGCTTATTATGACGAAATGTTTTGCCGTTCAAGGCTTTACCTCTTACTCTATTGCTTCCAAGCTATAACATCCTTGATAGTAATATAGCCATTTTCAATTATTTTGGACAGTTTTTTTCTATAGTCTTAAATAATGAGGGATACATTGCTGAATTTTGGTATAGAGATTGTATTTTACGTTTGTAGCAAAGTCAAAAGTTTGTAAGCAAGTGAGGAAGAGGTAAAGCCTTGAACAGCAAAAACATTTGCACATAATAAGCAGAAACGGAGTATAAGTAGATCAATGATAGAATGCATTGATTATATTTGTAGGTTAAGAACCCACACTACACCCATCTAATATGAACAGATGTTCATCAAACAAATACAAACTTGATAAATAAAAATGTTTCCATAGTAACAACTAATGCAGAAATATTTGTTTATGAATTTTTAATTATGCAACCAAACAGATTTACAATCAAACTATAAATAATATCAAAGTAACATTCATAAATAGTGTACCTTTCACATTAATGTACATTAAATATATAAAGATCTTTATAAACAAATTCATTCTAACGTTCATATCTTTAATATTAATTTACTGTGTTGAGTACTAAACTTGTTCATATTATACTACGACATTTAAAGCAGCTTTTAGTTAAAATATCTCAATTTTTTCTCTATTTTGTCAGTGTTTGGTTCAATTAAAAAATAATTCTTAGATTGAGGTTAAAAACATGCAACATTTACAGGGCTGTAGCCTGGGGAAAGTCATGGGGCGCAAAACATTTTTTTTTCTGCTGTACTATTTGCCAGGTATTTTTGGTATAGAAAAATTTCACAATTTCTGGGTCAAATTTTGTAAGTGTATGAAATATGTTTCAACAATTGACATTTATGAGTTTTATTGTGTATTTCATATCAACTGAAGTTATTGTAGAACTGCATGAACAGGTACATTTAGTTTTTTAAAATATAATTACAGTTATGCTTAGATTTTTCCTACTTTCAGAAAGTTTAAGAAACGTTTCCCCTTCACACTCAGACGAAATAAACACCATATTTCATCATTTTTCAACAGAAAACAAACAATCTGTCAAGACATTGATATCTTGTTAAAAAAAAACTACCAAGCCTTAACTTATTGACCCCTCAAGTCACATTTAGACTCTTCCAAAACAACTAATTACACAGACTACTGCAAAAATTCAGGGGGTGAAAAAGTTAAAGACAATAGTGTATAATTACTTTAAACATGAGTTATTATAAGCTTCTTTCTACAGATAACGCTAAAAATTTTAAAACTTTTGTCTGCATATCAGTCTTCTATTTTGTGTTTAGAGGCAAACAACAAATCGTTCACAGTGTTAGTTAACTCAGTGTGAATCCCATTGACGAATCCCTTGTCCCTATTGTATTTTTAAACTTGTATTCCTTTCAGGGTCTTTTTTGTGTCTAACACAACACACACATGTTCATAAAAAAATTGATTAAATTTAATACATTAGAATCATTAATCTGTGCAAACAAAAGTTTGTAATGTTGTCATATTTAATCCTTGCTGCCAAGATTTTTTACTCTTTCTGACAAGTTGTTCATCTTTTCCTCCATTTTCACAGGAGCAGAGGATAAGCCATCAAATGTGCAGTTTACCCCTGAAAAAGATTAATGAAAATTTACATTAAGTAATCATGCCACTTTAAGTTTACAGACCTATCAACTTTACAGTTCACACAACCCTAAATCTCCCCATCCCCAACAAAGTAAACTTGATATATATTTCATGTAATCTAAAAATGAAGGAAGACTGACATTTAAATCAGAAATATTGTGCTATGTTTATCAGATGTTGACAATGTGCTATGTTTATCAGATGTTGACATTGTGCTGTTTATTAGATGTTGACATTGTGCTGTGTTTATCAGATGTTGACATTGTGCTATGTTTATCAGATATTGACATTGTGCTATGTTTATCAGATATTGACATTGTGCTATGTTTATCAGATGCTGACTTTGTGCTATGTTTATCAGATGTTTACATTGTGCTATGTTTATCAGATGTTTACATTGTGCTATGTTTATCAGATGTTGACATTGTGCTATGTTTATCAGATATTGATATTGTACTATGTTTATCA
Source organism: Pododesmus macrochisma (assembly GCA_032359645.1). Classification (NCBI taxonomy): domain Eukaryota; kingdom Metazoa; phylum Mollusca; class Bivalvia; order Pectinida; family Anomiidae; genus Pododesmus; species Pododesmus macrochisma. The sequence goes on from JAUMGZ010229828.1 coordinate 10,087, forward strand.
GATGTTGACATTGTGCTATATTTATCAGATGCTGACATTGTGCTGTGTTTATCAGATGTTGACATTGTGCTATGTTTATCAGATGCTGACATTGTGTTATGTTTATCAGATGTTGACATTGTGCTATGTTTATCAGATGTTGACATTTTGCTGAATTCACAGAGGTTAACATTTTACTATGTTTATCAGATGTTGATATTTTACTATGCTTTATCAGATGTTGACATTGTGCTATGTTTATCAGATGTTGACTTTGTGCTATGTTTATCAGATGTTGACATTGTGCTATGTTTATCAGATGTTGACATTGTGCCATGTTTATCAAATATTGACATTTTGCTGTTTATCAAATGTTGACATTGTACTATGTTTCTCAGATGTTGACATTGTACTATGTTTATCAGATGTTGACATAGTGCTATGTTTAACAGATGTTGACATTGTGCTATGTTCACAGATGTTGACATTGTGCTATGTTTATCAGATGTTGACATTGTGCTATGTTCACAGATGTTGACATTGTGCTATGTTTATCAGATGTTGACATTGTGTCATGTTTATCAGATGTTGACATTATACTATGTTTATCAGATGTTAACATTGTGCTATGTTTATCAGATATTGACATTGTGTCATGATTATCAGATGTTGACATTGTGCTATGTTTATCAGATGTTGACATTGTGTCATGAATATCAGATGTTGACATTGTGCTATGTTTATCAGATGTTAATATTGTGCTATGTTTATCAGATGTTGACATTGTGTCATGAATATCAGATGTTGACATTGTGCTATGTTTATCATATGTTGACATTGTGTCATGTTTATCAGATGTTGACATTGTGCTATGTTTATCAGATGTTGACATTGTGCTATGTTTATCAGATGTTGACATTTTGCTGAATTCACAGAGGTTAACATTATACTATGTTTATCAGATGTTGATATTTTACTATGCTTTATCAGATGTTGACATTGTGCTATGTTTATCAGATGTTGA
>JAUMGZ010229839.1:0-11088 GCA_032359645.1 Pododesmus macrochisma
GATAAAGCTGTCCATAATTGTAGAAATGAAACACACTTAAAAGTAACATGGTCTGCACGGTTACATCATTTGTGCAGGTATGAGGATATATGTTTAAGTGATATTTGTGGTGATGTTTTATTAATATATCGTCTACACGCTTGGGGCATAATTTGTATTTAATTATAACCGCAAGCGACAATAGTTCATTATATATTAGCATCCTACTGAAACTTTTGTGAAAACAACAGATGCATTATTTTTCTCTTTACTAAATATTAACCAAGTATCATTTTAAAACAACAATACCCCTATTGAGTAGAACAATTACTCAATATATAAATGGTTAATAGAAATATAGCAATAACAATCTAATGACTTTTATAAGGATTGACAGGCATTTAGACTGAGTTGAGTATATTCACTATGGAAAAAGTTTACTATAATTGGGGTTGACAGCATTACAATTTTAAAAATAGCACCAATACAAGTTCAACACAGGTAAAATCATATCCTGTTACATCTATAAATTGAATGGCCTCTGCCCGATAATATAAACCAAACACAACTACACTGCCTAAATATCTGTCCCGAGCAATAGAATGTTTACATCTGAGTAGAATTCACCAGTGTTATGCACTTTCTGGTTGTAAACATTCTGAAAGAATGCCCATACATTTCTGTGTTCTGTCCTAAATGCGACCGTTGTGAGAATGCTACTGAGAATTACCATTAAGAATCTTTTTTTTTTAAAAGGGCAGTTATTCTAATAGCAGAATTAAAACAAAACAAAAATTGCATACAAAGAACTGAACAATCTTAGAGCCAAAAAATATACTACACACCTCTTACGAAATGGAGATTTAACGAGCGTTGATCAGGCTACCTTCAACAAAAATATTGAACTAACGGTACAGAAAAAGGCAATGCAGATGGAGTTTACGGTACAGTTTGAAATCAAGACTGCGATGAACCAAATAACATTTTCAGCGCAAATACATCATTTTAATTGGAACCAGTATATAGTAGTAACTACCTGAAGATTATTTACCGAACAAGTATTATAAAAAAGTTCACAGTGAATGGAAAATGGAAGAATTTGCGAGATTAAAGTCGACAATACCTCATAATTTCTGTCGGATGCCAATGTTTGTGCATGATTATCTCATGAATGGCAGAATTGTATGTAGGCATATGAACACAGAAGATGTAAAACAAGGTACATCATTCTTAAGATTTGGCTATGTTGTGCCAGATTTAAACGTTTTCAGATAAAGCAAAATACTACTCACCTTGGTCAGCTGATCGACCGTCGTTCTCGCTTCGGACAACGAAGTTACCCGTTTGCTTACAGTTCCGTTCACTCACTGTGACAATAGTGCGTCTACCTTCATGGCGATCTTGTATAAGCATCCTGGCGCGCTTAACTAAACAATAGAAGTGACTAGTGATAACTGGATAATACAACTGATCATAGCATTATGGAGAGTATTTTACACCAAATTAAACAGTTAAGATAGTTTAACAATTCTTGATAAGCAATTACCAAGAGGCCTCCATTACATGAAAAAAAGGAATACATAAATAAATTAATAAATAAATAAATAAATAAATAAATAAATAAATAAATAAATAATGAATGAATGAATGAATGAATGAATGAATGAATGAATGAATGAATATATGTATAAATAAATAAATAAATAGATATATAAATAAGCTAATAAAATAATTAATTTTAACAATCAATCGCCTGCCTCTAACTTCTTAAAAAGGGAAACACAATCAGCATGTCACCACGCTCAAAAAAATTATAAAAAACATGTTTTCAATCCACACATAACCATTTTATTTTTTTAAAATGTCAATGTTTTATCCTCAGACAATCAGGGCAAACCCGGGATTCTAAACGTTCCCATCAACTATACACTTAACGTCACCGACTTGCTAATGTCAGATTGACCTCGCAATAGAAAAAAGGTATGTATGGTTTAAATACAAGAAAATAATAATATGCTGTTCAAAATGTAAAACGTCCCCGGACGAAGGAAATCGGGAACGCGAAAAGAAAACTAAAACAATCAAATATTAAACTTAAAACGAAACATCGAAACTGTACTCCATGTTCAGGTATTAGTTTGTCATTAAATTGGGGTTAAACCTTTTACATTGTAATTGATTGTTTCCAAACTTCGTAATTTTGTTAAAGGTGCCAAGTACAAACTTTGGACCGGTTTTCTGCGTAATCCTCCGTCAGTGTGCAAGTTTGTCTATTCAAACATATATATATAGAGAAAAAATGTCTGAAATATTCGAAATTGGCTACATCATTATCTAGGATGTAAAAGCGGATAATACATATTCAAAGTCTTAATGGGATTATAGATTATGCTGATTATCGGTACACAGTTTATAAGCAGAACAGTTAGAAAAACATAATGGCGAGAAATCCAAAAGCAACAAGGTTTAGTTCCAACACGATTAGCATCAATGATCCTCTAAGAGAAAAAGAAAGTAGAATTAAGTATATTGATGCTTTGCTTAAGCTATAGAACACGAAGGCAATATATTAGCTTTAATTGAATACTTATTTTAAATGTTATACATTATATTATATTGACGTGACGAGATATAAGCAACAAGGGTACATTTTTTATCTAATAGAAGTATATGTACACGCCACATTGCACATGAGTACAGATAATACTTAATGGGAGTACAGGAAATTAACAATAAGATTTCTCATAAAGGTATATAGTTGTGTGCAGAGGATATGTAATAGGAATACATGATATTCACAACGAATGCACTCAGGATATGTAATAGGGATACTGGCTATTGACTGCAGGATTATATGGTTATATATACTACGAGTTCAGTATATTGGGGATAGAAGAATACGTGATATGTAATAGGGTATTAGGGAACAAGAGTGCACAGAATAAATGATTGTAAAACAAGATATTGTCGACAAATCAACAAAGGCTGTGGTAATATAAGTAACATTAGGAATACAGCGGATGTGTAACAAAAGTACAGAGGATATGTTACATAAGTACAGATGATATATAACAGGAGTACAAAGGATATGTTATATAAGTACAGAGGATATTTAACAGGACATACTTTTCCAAAGGCTTTTTTATATTGATAGCATCAGCAGTACAGCGTATTTATAACAGGAGTACAGAGGATATTTAACAGGAGTACCGGGGATGTGTAACAGGAAAACAGAGGATATATAACAGGAGTACCGGAGATGTGTAACAGGAGTACAGAGGATATGTAATAGGAGTACTGGGGATGTGTTACATGTGAACAGAGGATATGTAACAGTAGTACAGAAGATGTTTAACAAAAGTACAGAGGATGTGTAACAGGAGTACAGAGGATGTGTTACATGAGTACGGAGGATATGTAACAGGACATACTTTTACAATAATTCTTACTTGATATTTAAGCTAAGGGAAGATCCTACAGAGAATCGTTATTAACAATGCTATTGAGGTCAAAAGGTTAATGTAATAGTGGTTGCCTTGCATATTTCCAATAAGTTTTTACTGAATTAACATAGAAACTTCACACTAAACCTATATTAATGAAAAAAACTGGAAAAACTATTGTTTTTTTTAGTTATTACGTCTTCCAAGTCGGTGAGAAGACGTATTGTTTTTATGTTGTTTATCATTATTTATTTTTCACTTTTCTTTTCCTATTTTCTTCCCACAAATATATGGTCAACTCTAACTTTTAAACAATAACATATAGACTTCAGATTTTGAGATACAGAAGCTATTAGGATTTGGTTCTATGGTCTAAGATAAAGGTCACAGTTACATCTACATATCAAACACTCTTTGTTATATATGTTAGTTTCCTGACCATATTTGACGTATGCACTTCAAATTCGGAAACATGCTAGTACCAGAAGGAGGGATATTTATAAAAAAAATTGTTAAAGGTCAAATTTCAAGGTCAAATTTCAAGGTCAATTTTTCCCCCAAAATCTTATGATTAGACTGAAATATCTATAGGAACTAAGTTCGTCTGTATGGACATCTAGTCTTAGATATTGTTGTGACGTCGATTTATTTCGTTTTATTCTTGTGCTGTGTTGCTTGATGCGGCTATTGCTGGTTTGTCAAATTATCTCGTTCTGTTGATTCCTATCATTCTGTTTTGTTAAGTAGATTTTAGGAATGTTTTTCACTGACATCGACATTGAAATCAAAGATCAAGGTCAATAGGTTAAAACATACTTTTCAAATAACTTTCTCCTGTATTAACATAGAGACTGTATGTTTCAATTTAATGAAGACCTGACGGGAAACCTTCATTGATCTTAATATTGGGATCAAAGGTCAATGCAAGTTTAAAGGTGGTCAAACTTTCTTTTCCCAATAACTTTTTACTTGATTAACATATAATCTTCAAATGAATTCCGGAGTTACATCATATGATGACCTTTCATTGACCTTTATATTAAGGTAAAAGTCAATGACAAAGACGTCAAAAGCTGTCTTTACCTATAACTTCTTAATACTTGATTAATATATAGACTTTATATTTGAACTAAGGGATTATCTTACGGAAAACCTTTATTGCCATTGATATTGAGGTCAAAGGTCAGGTCAAAAGGTAAAACCACACTTTTCAAAATACTTTCTTACTGGATACACTTAGAGTTTTCATATCAATACTGAATGAAGATCTTAGACACCATTCATTGACCGTCCCATTGGGGTTAGAAGTCAAGGTCAAACAAGTACTAATGAGTTAACATGCATTTTTCCTATACCCTCTTACTGGATTAACCTACCAATATCCCATTGAACCTAAATTACTTGATATTAATACCGAGGATGGATCTCAGGGAGACCCCTCACTGACCTTGCTATTGGTGCCAAAGGTCGAAGTCATGGAGTTAAAATACTTTTCCCAATAACGTTTTACTAGATCAACATAGAGCCTTCGTTATTAAACTGCGGTATATTCTACAGAAAACGATTATTTACATTGATACTTATGCCAAAGGTCAAGGTCAAAAATGTCAATACATATTTTTCTTAATAACGACTTCCTGAATTAATAAAGAGTTTTCAGGTCACCTGTATAATGGGATCATTACTTGTCCGTTGTTGCGATTGTCAGTCGCCCATCAGAAATTCTATTTTGTAACTAAACTCTAGTTCTGTTGAAAGGATTTCATTAAAACTTGATAGGAATGTTCAGTATACTTTCATATAAAGGGGTGTAATTTTTCAGACTGGTCAGACATCTTAGACGGCCACCGGCGATCTGTTTATCGAACAACAGTTATTGCCAATTATCTTAGAAATGGTAGACTTGTTGTATACATAAGTACATTACAAAGTTGTAGGAAATTCCATAAATAAATGTTAGCAAAGTTTAAAGGTCACAAGTTCAAAGTTCAAGGTCATGGATACACCGGAAGACTGAAAATGCTCATTTTCTCAAAATCTGTAAACTTGTTTTAAACATATATACATTACAAAGATGTAGGAAAATCCAAAAAGAATATTTTGGCAAAGTTTCAAGGTCATGAGGTCAAGGTCACCGACACTTCAGAAAACTGAAAATGTCTATTTTTTCCAAAGGGTAGACTTGTTGTATAAAAGAGTTTTAGGAAATAATGCGAGGAATATTTTGACAAAGTTTCAAGATCATGGGGTCCAAGGTCAAGGCCACTGACATGTCTGCAGACTGAAAGTATTACTTTTCTCCAAAACGGTAGACTTTTTGTATACATATATGTATTAGAGATTTGTAGAAAAAGTAATGCGAGGAATATTATGACAAAGCTTCAAGGTCACAGGGGGCAAAGGTCAAGGTCACATACACTTCAGTAGTCTCAAAATGCTAATTTTCTTAAAAAGAGAGACTTTTGTATACATATATGTATTAGAAAATTGAAGGAAATAAAGCAAAGAATATTTTGACAAAGTTTCAAGTCACATGGGACAGAGGTCAAGGTCATTGACACTGCGGAAGACTACACATGTACATTTTCTCAAAATGACTAGAAGGTTGTAGGAAATAACTTGAAGAATATTTTGACAAAGTTTCAAGGTCATGGGATTAAAGGTTAAGATCACCGACACTTTGGAAGACTGAAAATGACAATTTTCCCGAAAATGTAGACTGTTTGTACACACATGTGCAAATAATAATGCGAAGAATATTTTGAGGGCCTGCTAAGACTTGTTTAAAGTTTCCCATTCAGTGTCGAACAATTATTATACCTCTGAGCACCACTACTTAAATGTGTTAAAGCTAATTAATACTCAGGTGATCGATAATGCCATTTGGACTTCTTGTTAAATTACCCATTCGGTTGGATTGACGTAAATGTCAATGCCCAAACAAAAAAAGTCTTTAGTGGAATCATTGGGAATGTCCGTCTCATTTACATGTAGCCGGCTCATTTTGGTTGTGACTTCTTGATGAATCTATTCTTTGTTTGTCAATAACGTTTGATCAGTTGGTCCTATTTCGTCTTGTTTTTACCTAAAACTGATGTGAAAGTTTTATAAAAAACCCCTCATTTACGTTTATATTAAGGTCAAAGGTCAGGTTCAAATGGGTTAAAATGAATTATTTATATAACTTATTTGATTAAGATAGATACATTAAACGTAGCCTAAATTACTGAATACCACTGGGAAGACGTGCAATTGTTTGTATCACTTATCTTTTGTTCTTAAAATTTGGAAGTTGGCCTTTATATAAAATCAAGGTCACAATGAACCACGTGCCAGCAGATAGGAAGCCACTACGACGATTAATTTCGATAAGTATCACATGTTAATGCAATGAGATGATCCGGTATTATTTACTTAGACAAAGAATTTCGTCAACAATTACTTTTATAAAACAAGAAGAAGTAGGATTAAAAGAACAAAAGCTTAATAAAAAAGTCAACACCAGAATTAACTAGCAAAGTGACACGGGTATTAAAAAGGATGTCAAACCAACCAAATGGATGAGAAAACCTTGCTCTTAAACCCTAGGCGTTGCTCCAAAACAACTGTCAACAACGAACTCGAAGGGGTAAAATAAAACAAACATAAAGTGTGTGGGAAACTAACCATCATAAACCTATTTTGTCAATGTGGCGTGCAGTTAAGTCAAGGTCGTATACAAAACAAAAGTCAAATGAACGAGCCCATTAAAACCAAAGTGATGAATAATAATTAAAATCCTACAGTAATATGGACCTAGAAACTGACTTATATACAAAGGTCACTTTAGCAAAGTCAAATATAACGTTAGTCAACCTTCAACACCCAAACTGTTGGTCAAGTCAGAACAATCCTTGTTGTTTATAGTGTATAAGACTGACAACATTTTATTTATAATGTCGACCTTAACAGAACGTTTGCGTTTCATTGGCCGAACCCTCAGGATATGAGATTGTGAAGACAAATTTACCTAAATATTTCACAATTAAGCATCTGAACAACAAACATTTCACCATTACCATGTCAGAAAAGTCAGAAAAGAGTGTTAGGGATGAAGTCAAAAGGTTATTAATAAAGGAATATTTGTGTAACAAAACAAACATTCCATATTCTGAAGACATATGCACATAAGTTCGTCTTATCGACTTTAGTCAACGTAAAATATAGTATATTGCTACATTACGCGTAATAAGTGAAAACTCAAACACGTTTTGAATCCCATCATGAAGTGTTTATTATATTCTGTGAAACACCATTACTTTGAACAAACTACACAAAACAAGTAATACTTGTCCCCTACTTTATAGGGAGGGCATTTCAGTGAACCACTGTGTGGAGAAACGTAATAGAAAAGTTGTCCACTCTTGCTTTCATGGCCACCATTAACTGTATCCATCTTTTTATCCATACAAACAAAATCAGCATTCCCTTTGTGAGTGAAGTGTCCAGACATCAAATATCCGTCATATTCATTTGTCCACGTGTCCTCACATTTATTTGTACCTGAAATCATTGTGATATGTGTTATATATGTGTTTTATATTGATATTGCAGTATGTTGTCTCCATAACTTGTTATGAAAAAAAAACACGTCTAGTAATTCTAATAAATTATATATTTGTTGGACAATGTTTGGAAAATTATAATGAATACCTCATACGAAATTGAACAAGCATTGGAATGTGCAATTTCTATACTTCTAAACATGTTGCATTCAATATTATTTTCATCAAACAATATTTGATTATGTCATTAAGAGACACAGCGGAATTTAACATGAATACTGGTCTAAATAGACTTGATTAAAAATGACAACAACAACGAAAAATACAAGTGTAACCGGTTGGTCAATAGTTTGTTTTGTTCGTTGCTTGTTTTAAATTAACTCCTAGACTTTAAATTATTTTTTAAGCTTAAGGTTTATCAGATTTTGAATTCTTTATTTTGTCAATTTTTAAATTTTAATTTCAAAAGTTCATATTGTATCTTATTACCTGGAGCCATAAGTACAGTGGATCGTCTTTTGGTTCTACACACAGTACATGGAACATCATGATTCTGCACTTCTTTAGGTGAACCCACTTGATATTCCGATCCAAAAATGTAAGTAAATTGTCCAGTTGTCTTATGTTTTTCCATTACAGGTTTACCATGTAAACAAACAGGTGCTGCACTTCCACCAGTGTGGTCACGGTACGATCCAGCAGCATACCCTTAAAACAAATATTGAATTAATTGTTTTCAAGTTGATTGAGCATCAAGTCAACAGACATGATTGCAACCCACATGTAATGACACCTAGATGGTTTTACTACACGTATAGCAGACATAGCGACACTACATCGTTACTAGAAGTACATTTTACTTTTTTTCTTAGTTCAAACATAAACACGTAATTTAGAGTTAAAAATATACGAAAACAACGTTTCCTTGCCCCTTTCTCTTTGAAATAAACAATTGACAGCGTTTTAAATCATCGGACAACGAATTGCGACTAAACTGTGAAAAAGTTTCCCAATATTTCCAAATAAATTGATAAGTGAGAAAATCAATGACTGAAAATATAAACAACCACGGCTAATATGTTACAGTAAGCAAATACATTGTGCATGCCATACTGAAAGTTATATAAACATCGCTAAAACGAATCCTATAGGTAGGTATCATCGAGGACAGACGAAAGACAGCTAGCAAACACACACTAACTAATTATACAAATCAAAGAGCCCTGACCACCACACCCTATCCCTAAAACAGAAAAAAGTAGCAAACGAATATGTCCCCCATGTACCACGCACATACTACACATACCAGAGTAGATCTCTTCTGTGCCATTTGGACATGACTTGCTGCCCCATCTGATGTACACGTCACTTCCACCGTTAGTTTTAAGACTATATTCTACAATAGCAAAAAACAAATCTGCACTAAAAAGAAAAGGCTTATATGATATATCATTAACGTATAGTTATCTCATTTGAAATAAAAACAACGATTTGTATATATCTTCTTATCGACTAGGCGATTTAAATGCTCATTAAATCATTTGAGATTTAGAAAAATATATTACATCGATTATTGTAGACAAATTTAACGGGATTCTCTAAAATGTACCCATGATTATGTTTTAATCAACCTCCAACCTTACACGCCCGTCCCCTTTGGGCCATATAAAAGTCCAAAAGTGTTAAACACTTTCTTACTATGTCCAAACGTTTAGAGGTCCTATCTTAGGCGGCGTAAGGGGGCCGCGGTTGCCTAGTGGTTACAGTCGCCGACTTGTAATCATAAGCCTTTCACCTCCTCGTTCGATTCCCGTCCGGGGCGTGCTAGTGTGAGAAAGTTGCCCGTAGGTCGTCGGTTTACTCCGGGTACTACGGTTTCCTCAACCAGTAAAACGGGCACGTCCGTAAATGACCTTAGCTGTTGATCGGACAATAAGCCCTTATACAAACAAACAAACAAACAAACATTTGGCGGCGTAAGAGGAGTTATATAGTAAGACAGGCGGACGTACGGACCGACGACGAAGACAGTCAAATCTTTATCTTCGAAGTGCGATGATATTAAAACGGATTTATACACGTTTATATCCTTTTTTTTTAAATTAACAAGATTCCTACATCTGTGTTAAATTATTGAACTCTTGATACAGTAGTCAAAACCTAAAATTCAAAAAAACAAACTTAGCCGTAACATTTTTTTTTATGAAATTCTACATGAAAGGAATTTGTTGGTGTTAAATAAACAGACAACGTTTATACATATATTATTTTAGACAACAAACTATATAACTCTTACCTTCAAGTTGTTCCTTCAATTTATTTAGTGTCCATGTTTTCATATCTTCCATCGCAACTGTATATTCATGTCTATAGTTTTTTATGGTTTCGTCGATCAAAGCTTTCACAAGATAATCACGATGAGTAACATCTTCACCTTCATTTAATGACCTAAGACGACTTGACAGTGCATCTTCTTCTTCTTGAGATTTTGTCAACGTTGTGAATGTTCCTTCCACTGAACTGGTTAATTGTATCAAAAGGTACACGATGAAAACCATTGCAGTATACATTGTGTCTTGTATAATTTCGTTTTACTTCCTTTCAATCAGTTGTAGACAGGTACAGATCTTATCCCAATGAAAGAAGCACTAGAAATGATTAAATTGTTTCAATAGATGTTTTTACCTAAATTAAATGTGTTTTGTCTTATTTCATAATTATTTTCAACATCATTAACCTAAAATATACAAAACATGAATAAAACTTGAACTAACATTGAACAAATATTCATTTCGCGTGATTAAAAACTTGTACTTTATGTTTGTATATGGTAGTGCGTATTATATGTTAGATATTACGCACTTTAATATCAATGCTATTTAATCAATGTATTGATCGCATTTATGTAATACTATATATTTCACTGTACATGCGAGGTTACAGAAAACTTGAAAGTATCTACCGTATGCTAATCGAGCAATTACGCAGTCGATTTAATCTTCAAAAATCCATTTTATTAATATTCAATTGTTCAGTGCCATATATTACTGAATTAAAAAGAGAAGAAAATAAAATACTATAAGATATAGTTTAACATAGTTAACAAACATTTTTAAAATCAA
>JAUMGZ010229850.1:0-11088 GCA_032359645.1 Pododesmus macrochisma
ACTTGGAGTGAGGATAATGTGACCTAATGAAGTATCATGTCAACGTGTCTACGACATGATAACTATTTCAGTGAGACAGCACTATAAAGTTGCCATCAGTGTGCACTGCCTCAAGCAGACACCATCTCAATATGACCTAGACATATGTTTAAAGGGATGATAAACCCCTATAAAAACAAACAAACAATGTTGATAATTTTCCGAAATAGATTTTTACAGAGCGGCTAAGCCTACTACAGATAGTCTGTGTATACAGATGAATGAGAACACTTATGTAGACTGGATATTTTTTTAACTTGAAGTGTAATTTCATTTGCATATACAGCATGTAGACCATTTTATCATCCCTATGGCTATTGATTTTTTTGCCCGCAAGCCTTGCCAATTTTTAAAATATATTGTAGACTTGAAATTGATTTCATATTTTGAGCAAAACGGTGAATTTTATATAACACGTACTTTCAATGGCAATATAAATGAACTTGTACCATGCAATTTATGGAGTTGTTTGATAGACATTTTTAAAGAAGATTCGCGAATGTTTTACATATGTATTGTGTGGCTGCTTCTACCTCATGTCGTCTGCTATCAGACTATACAGATTTTGTTGTAAGCGCAAATTTATTATTTGTAGAAAAAAATCCCAATGAAATATTTTAACCTTGTCCACCACTATATATGTATACATAACTTTGGACAGTTCAAGAATAAAGGGAATAGTATGAATAAATTCTTGTAAAAAAATGTTTTGAAATTACATTTAAATTGTTTTGAAGGTATTAAATTGTCTGAGTTGTAATGGGGTATTGTGTAATTTGTCTCCCATGCAATCATAGTGTTGCCTGTTAGTAAATCTGTGTGTCCCCTTCCTTCCATCAGACTGGTCTTGCAACCAATCTACAATTAAGATTTCTTACTGATTTTGAAGAAATTTTGTATAAACATACATTTCAGTAATTTCTTGGAAGATTTTAGTAATGAGTATTTTCCATCAAAAATTGTTTAAATTATCCCCCCTTTATTCCAATTCATGTAAAGTGATATTAGGCAAAAAATGCTTGTGTTTTAGCTAACCCTACTGACCCTAAAATTATTTGGCCATTTTAAGAAAAACGTTGTTAAAGTCAGAAACTCTGTCTTGCTATATGGCCTATACAAATCAGCTGATTATCCACTGCAAATCCACTGCAAATCCACTGATTATCCTCTGCAAATCAGCTGATTATCCACTGCATATCCACTGTAAATCCACTGATTATCCACTGCAAATCTGTTATCATCCAAGGCAAATCCACTGATTATCCACTGCAAATCCACTGATTATCCAAGGCAAATCCACTGATTATCCACTGCAAATCCACTGATTATCCTCTGCAAATCCACTGATTATCCACTGCCAAATCAACTGATTATCCACTGTAAATCCACTGATTATCCACCATAAATCTGCTGGAATTTGGTCAAGGAATTTTGCTACAATATCTCGCTACTTTTGATATATCACAATAAACAAAAATGGATTATGCAAATGATAGACATAAATTTCACCATTTTTCTGAGTTTGTCACAAATGTGCCTCATCTTTAGAAAGTCACAGATGCATTGACGTCCAATTAAAAGATTTCAGAAAATTTTGTTTAATTGCAAATCAAATTAGTAAAGGAAAGTGAAGACTTGTCATTAAATCTTGTTTATTGAGTTTGAAAGTTTCATTAGCATATTTTTGTCATTTTGAATTGTTAGTGGTTGTCATTGTGTGACAGTTGTGCATGTTAACTGTCATAAGGACATGTTTGTGGCTGAGGGGATGTTTTTTTTACCTGTGTCAAATTATTATTCTAAGATCTTTAAATAAGACAGTGAAATATGCCAGCGTTAATTAGCCTGGTTTTGTATCCTTCTGGTATGGTAAAATTCACCATCATTAGCCCAGTGTCATAAATGTTCATATTTCTAATGAGTTACATATATATTACAGTCACAGTTCTGTATTAATTAACTATGATTTATAACAGTGTATTTATAAAAGTCTCCATCTATTTTAAGAACTCTCAAAGGTTTATAAACTATTGAAAATTTATACTTACAATTTCATTTATATTTCAGGATTAGCAGACTCTAAATTTGCCATAATGTAACATTTCTCTTCCTTTTCTATCATTCTGGTTTTTTTCTTCTGCTTTCCATTTGTTTTAATTTGACCTAGAATGGTGTAATATGGCCTAGAATGTCCCAATTTTATGTAAAAATGATGTGTTATATATAACCTATAATGTTGTAAGGACCTAGAGTGTTATATAACCTAATTGTTGTGATTATAACTTTGATTGTGTTGAGATATATAACCTAGAATATTGTGATGTGGCCCAGAATGTTGTGGTACAACCTAGATTGTTGTGACCAGCATGGTGGCCCGGTAGTTAGGGCATTTTCTTCATGCTGGTAGACTGGTGCTAGAGTACCAAGGTGTGGGGCATTTCTTCGTGCTGGTAGACTGGTGCTAGAATACCAAGATGTGGGTTTGAATCCTGGTCGCGTCAAAACCTATGACCTTTGACCTATACATGAGTTAAAAGGACCTCTAAACCCAATAAACAAACAAACTAGATTGTTGTGATATGGCTAATTAGATTGTTGTTGTATGACATTGAATACTGTATGACCTTGAATGTTGATATATGATAAGAATGACATGACACAGTTTACACTAGTTGTGTATTTATATATGTAAGTAGATTCATTATGGGGATAGTGACCAGCATTAATTAGTGCGATGCTATGCAGTCACACACACCATGATATATCAAATTATACATATACAGTCACACCATGTTCTACTTCATTATCCGGTCCATATTGTCTATGAAGAGTCTGAGTACTCATAAAGCACATTTAAGTGGTGACCTTAAACTACGCAATTAATATATTTAAAAGTTGTAAATGTTTCATTTGTTTTTTAAAGGGTTTTTATGCATTAAAATGTTTTTGATTTGGCCCTAAGGCTAGAGGTATATGTTCTGAATCAAACCAACAGGGACACATTGTTGATTTTGTTGTTGTTCTCTTGGATGTTGTTGTTTTTGGTACTATTACTGTTGTTGTTGTTGTTGTTGTTGTTGTCAAATTATCCTGACACCAAATAACAAAATGATGTTAGCAGAATGGCATATTCATAATACTCCACTAAAGTTTTACAGCTTTAACACACCTGACTTAGACGTAATATGCTGACTCTGAGTCAACCAGCCCTCACTGATTGAAGTTAGCTACTGAATGGATTGTTGGGTCAAAAAATTGTGTGTCCCATGGATATGCCATAGTTGCATGGCAACACTCCCTATTTTTCAAGGAATTTCCCTATTTTTTTATGCACAATTTTCACTTTTGACATCAATATAATTCCTAAACCTTGCTTCAGAATTATAATACATAGGGACAGTTTACACTACTATTTTGTCATATAAGGCATTGTATACAGGTATTAAAGACATTTCAAGGTTTTGCTAGGCATTTTCTCCTCCATGAAAACTTTAAAAGTTTGCAAGGACGAAAATAAGCTTGATATTAATCGTAGACTAGATGACAAAATAACACATGAAAATAAATCAGGTGCACAACAAAACTTGAATGACTAGGGGGTGTAGTTGTTTGGGGGTATTCTTTGGGGGTAACCGTGCTTACCATTACTGTACGTGAAGTCGCTACCTTAGATAAAAAAAAGAACGAGAGAAAAGTAGTCTGGCAGGATAAAGGTGAGTTGTAATTATCACATTTGTTATAAGCACACACAGCATGTGATGGTACTGGTGGCAAAATACAATCTGTTTTATCAATGTGGAGATCGGAGATCATACATGTAAGCTTCTTGTGAAATCTTATCAGCTAATTACTGTTGCATGTGCATAGTTAATTAAAAGTCTAACGAGCTAGACGCTGACTTACACCCTCAGCTTCTGGTGTCAGAGCTGCCGCGATAATTGTTGCCACATTATAAATGCAATGTAAAGCACAGGTACTAAATATGTGATGTTTCCAGTGGTTCGCAATAATGTCATCATCTTCACTAGCCTAGGGTTACAATTCTGAAGCTTATCTCTTATCTAAAAGTGTAGGGGATAGTATCTGTTAGCAAGATGCAATGACATTTAAAATTATATATTTAACTGTTTTATCCCAAATTAATGTTATCCTCTGCAGTTCCTTTGGCTATGAAACCTCCCCCAATCTATTCGCCTGGGCAAGGTACAGTAAGAACTAAAAGAAGAGTGCTTAATAGTTTTAAACAGAATTTATTAAATGAATAGCAAGCATTTAGAATACCAAGTGACCAATTGCAAGCACATATCAAAAAAATTAAAATGTCTTATAAATGTCATCTCCTATATAGATACAGGCCAGTACATACACATTGGCAGTATATTTTGAATGAAGAATTTTATTTTGTCTGATATACAAGAAATGAATTACAAGAAAGTAGTAAATCGAAAAACTAAGACGATATTCTAAGGCCATAAGTCCATGGACATTGGCAAACAATAAGAAAACGTTGGACACACACAGAAAATTAACAAAATTTACATTTATTAACTAGAAATGGAAACATTGCGGTCTTCTATTAAAAAACTAAAAGCTAAACCAGGTGCTCGCGATATGGTAAGTGTTTCCTGCTACACATGTGTCACCCGCCATGATGCTTCCGTGAAGCATATGTTAACATCAAACACCATAAGATTATCTACATGTTTAGCTGGTAGATGACAGACAAAGCACACAGCTACCAACTCCACATACTTGCACTCTTTTGACAGACGGTAGTTTGTCCCTTTCCCCTCCACTCTTTTGACAGAATTTGGCCCCCCTCCCACCTACACTTATTTGTCAGAATCTCACCCCTTCCTTTCCCAACTGCACTCTATTGACAAATTCCCCCCATATGGCCTTTTGCTTTTAACATTATTTCAGCAGTTTTTCTCTCAGTTCAACTTTAATTCTTAATATCACAAACCGATTGAAAATTTTACAATTAATATATAATTTGCGAAACTACTTTTTGTTTTGACAACAGTTAACATTTCTTTACACTGCAGTGTCTATGAATTTAACATTCCTATTTTGAATGTACGGTATTTATGTAATATTTTTACAACATATGCCATGTGAACATGTTTTTTGAAGAAATAAAAGATAATGGCTTTGTGCATTTAATTGAGTTGGGACTCATGTATATTTCAGCACGATCAATATGGGCGCCCTAGACTTTCTTGGATTAAACTGCCATTGTTAATGAGGCTACCATTACTGTATGACAGTATAATTATACACCCCACTCACTGTTTAACTCATAAAACGTGCTGCATCCCAGTTGCAAGTAATAAACATAATGGCGGACCCATTTGCTTAATTCTGTTTTAAGTTCCACAATGTACGAGTTTATCAAAGACCTAAACACTTACTTCAAAAGTCATGTGAAAATTTGTTCTTTTTTCTTAGGGGTTTTGTTTTTACGGGGTCTTGTGCTTGACATAGGTAATACATTTTCGCAGGTCCTATGTTTTCAGGGGGTCTTGTATTTTCAGGAGGTCTTGTGTTTTCATGGGCATTGTGTTTCCGCAGGTCTTGTGTCTTGTATTTCATGGGTCTTGTGTCTTTATGGGGTATTGTGTTTTCACAGGGCTTGTTTTTCATGGGTCTTTTGTTTTCACAGGGCTTGTGTTTCATGGGTCTTGTGTTTTCACAGGGCTTGTGTTTCATGGGTCTTTTGTTTTCACAGGGTTTGTGTTTCATGGGTCTTTTGTTTTCACAGGGCTTGTTTTTCGTGGGTCTTGTGTCTTTATGGGGTATTGTGTTTTCACAGGTCTAGTGTTTTCAAAGGTCATGTGTTTTCAGGGAGCTCTTGTGTTTTCAAAGGTCTTGCCTTCAGCTGGTCCTGTTTTTTTCTTGAAAACATTTATATTAATTTACATATATATATATTGCTCTCTTAAAAGGACAATTAGAACATCATATCTGTGAGGCATTTTATTATGATGTATGTGTTAATTGGTAAGTGTTAACTAGGCAATCAAGGAATAACATGTTTATATGAATTTGTTATTAATTGTTTTTCAGTGTGGTATTTAAGAGATCATGCAGTTGTATATAAGTACATAAGGTAAGCAATAACTAAGATACAGAGCTTTTTACATAGTAAGATTTCATTGTCATAACTTTAAAGTTCCGTTTTTTAGGTCCCTATATTGTGATTGTTCTTTGTCCGTCGTCGTCCACCATGTGTTAACTTTTCACATTTTCGACTTCTTCTCGAGAACCATTGGGTCAATTTCAACCAAATTTGGCAGGACGTTTTCCCTGGAAACTGCTTTAAATTTTATGAATTAAAAGGTGGCCCCCAATTGGGGCCAATAAGGGGGCAAAAAGGGATCAAATTAAATACATTTTAAAAAATCCTTTTTTCACAAACCAATGCTCTGATTGCTTTTGTATTTGATATGCATTATCCTTGAGTCAATGTTTACAAAGCTTATGAAAGAAAACAAATCTGTGTAAAAATGAACCACTATATATATGGGGCGCTACCGTTGATATAGACTACTATTTCATGTAAATTCCTTGTTAACTAAAAAATAGTTAACATATTGTTTTACAATTTTGACAAAATTTGCTGTGGATGTTCCCTGCATGGTCCCCTTTCATATTTGAGTCTGGCGTTGCCAAATCCTAGCTGTCCAATATGGCTGCCCTGGCCTCTGATCGACTGAGACATTTACGATTTTCATGAAATCTGATGTAGATGTTCCTTGCATGGTTCCTTTACCAATAGGGCTGCCCTGGCTTCTGACTGGTTAAGATATTTTTGACTTCTTGTTTAATAACTGTGTTGATCAGATTTTGACATGGGCTTATAGGAGTGTTGCATACTGAGCTCACATCAAAAGCTCCTGAATTGCAGAGTTATTTATTGCCCAATGTTCATAATCTTTATGTAGACCATAGCTTGTAAAAATGTTTGACTTGGATTACTCAGGTGACCATTAAGGCCTGTGGGCATCTTGATTAATCAATATTAAAGAACAATATGAATTAGGGTAATTTGTTTACTTTTGTACATTGTTGACTGAGTACCTGTTTATGTGGGATAGAATTTGGTAAAGCCCTTTCTAAAAAGATGTTTATGTTTGAAAAAACTTTTAAGTATATGGCACATCTATAGGATAAAACCTTAACCAATTGTATCCAAACTTGGTAAGGAGCATCTCTAGGGTAAAAGATCAATTCAGATTAGTTCAAATAATGTGGCTCAGCCCCTAGGGTGCCAATAGGAAGCAAAATAGGAGAAAATTGGATATATTTTTTTCAAAAGTCTTCTAATAAACTTGAATGCACAGAGCTAGGTTATAATGCTTGTATCTGTAGTAACATATGGGCATTGAGAACAAAGTTTGTTCAAGGCATAAGTGACTCTTTGGTCAAAATGGGCTGCACGTTTTTGGGTCAAAGTTCAACACTATATCAAAAATGACAACTGTTCACATATTCCACTTCTTCTCGGAAACTACTGAATCAATTTCAACCAAACTTGGTAGGGACCGTCCTTAAGAAACATAGATTCCAATTTGTTCAACTAAATTTCAGAATTAGCAAATATGTCAACTTAAACATTTTCCACTTCTACTAAACTACTTGAGCAACTTCTGTCTTCAGTTTGGTAGGAAGTATCCTTGGGAAAAGGGGATTCAAAGAAGGAGGCGCAGCTTTCAGGGGTGCCTCTAGGTTAAAGGAAAGAGTAAAAATTTGACACAATTCTAAAAATCTTCATGTAGTGAATTGGAAGGCGTATCTATAATGCTTGAATCTAAAGTAAACTTTGGACATCTAGAACTTATTAGTTTGATCATCAGGTATCAAAGTTTTTAGATGTGGGCACAAGGGGCAAAAAGTTGACCGGAAGGCTAAGAGCTGTTGTTGAGCACATCAAAACTTAATGGGAGTTATATTATTACAGGAAGTCACATGAAATATACACCAAACAATACACAAAATCAGAAAAAAATTGTTGTTATAAGAATGACTGAAAATTTTCATTGTATGTGTGAAGGTCGTCATGAGCATGATATTTAAAGGTCATGCGGAGAACATCACGATAATTATTTGACATAAAATTTAGCTCTTAGATTCACATTGTTAAAAACAAATTAATTAACGCAAATGTACAACTGCTATGGCGTAGGTCGGTGGTTTATTCCGGGTACTCCTGTTTCCTCCACCAGTAAATAACCTTAGCTGTTGATTGGACAATAAGCCCTTGACACAAACAAACATCTGCTATGCAATTAAGGTGTTTTGTTTCTACAGTATCAAAACATAAGCAGTTTTAGCTATAATAAAAGAAGATGGAAAAAAGGCCCAATTTAAAATGTCACAATGTTATGCTGTGAATGCTTGTATTTTGCTGGTGCTTATTATTCGCTATATTAAAATAGCCCAAATTCAAAATAACAGCATCTATAGAGAAAGAGGATTTAAGATTGAACAAATAAAGTCCCTGACCCCCAGATAACAATTGGGCGGGGTCAAAAGGGGTAAATTTGACAGTATGTCTTTAAACCACTTCTCTGAAACTACTGGGCAGATTTCAACCAGATGGATGTTAAGGCCCCATGGGCCTCTTGTTGATTTTCACAAGCTTTTAGAATGTTATTAAAGTTCAGGGAACTATTTTATCTATTTGATTTAGCACAATCTTTTATTTTGGTGGAACTGTTTCTTCATATGTTACTGCCTCGCAATTCAGCATTTCTACAAATATTCATGATTAAATACAGGAAATAATTAACAAGTGAAAATACCACCTATATGTATTAATACATAACATTTCTTGAGACTTTAGCTAAAATAACATCTTATCCTGTCCAAGTTTAGTTTTAAGTCCATCTGGACCAAAGGTCCAAGGTGGACTTTTCCCATACAAATCCCTTCCGTCTTCCGTCGCCTGTCGTCCGTCGTCGCTAACTTTCATATTATCAACTTCTTCTCCTGAACCACTGGACCATTTTCATCCAAACTTGGTAGGAAGTATCCCTAGGGGGAGGGTATTAGGATTTGTTCAAATGAAGGAGCTGGACCCCCAGGGGGCGCCACTAGGGGGGAAAATTGACAAAACTTTAAAAATCTTCTTCTAATAAACTAGAAGGCCTAGAGCTTAATGTTTTGGTATGTAGTAACTTTAGGGCATGGATTTTCAAGTTTGTTCAAGGCATAAAAAATAGGTTACGCATTTTGGGGTCAAAGTTGAACACTATAGCAAATATGTAAACTTTTCATATTTTCGACTTCTTGTCCAAAATCACTGCACCAATTTCATCCAAACTTGGTAGGAAGTATCCCTAGGGGAAGGGGATTCAAATTTATTTATTCAAATGCCAATCCAGATGGATGTTAAGGCCCCATGGGTCTCTTGTTCTTAAATCCCTGTGTATTCAGGTTCATGTGAACTGAGATCATGTTACAAACATATCTTAAAATAAATCAAAAGCATTTCCTGGTAGGAGAAGAACTGGTTGGCTCAGTGTCAGGATAGAGCGACCTAGTGATGTATCATTAAGGAGATGGCGTTACATTAGATGTACCTTGTTGCCAGATCCTAATTCAATTTTGGTATGAATGTACTATATAATATGTTTAATTACTGTAATAAAATATTGTTTAAACCAAGTGAAATACCATCATGTCACTGTGTTGGCGATGTGATATTTCTTTGAGATAACACTTGTAATGAAGTCACCATCAGTGTGCACTATTACAAGCAGTGTCCGTCTCGATATGACCCAAAACATGATTAGGGCTTTAAACCCGAATTTTTTTTTAAAAAAATTTAAAAATAGAATTGTAGAGTAATCTGTTGGGTATTATACTGTAGCTGTTTTGTAATCCTTTACATACTGCTGTTAAATAGAACGATGAAGCGTGAACTTTTTACATCTCGTCATCTTTGCATGATTTGCTTACACGACTTCTGTATCGAATCATAAGTATTAAGCAGTCATGATCTTAATCCTTTTGCCCTCTTATTTAATGCCGGTATATGTGTAGTATTATTAATAAGAATTAATCTGACAGTTTTTTCCCGTTTCCCCTCCACTTATTACTTCCCTTAACCCAGATGTCGTCCTACCGACAAATTATAACAGTTTTCAAAAAGACTAGAATGATATTTTTTCTACATAAAGGTATTGTACGTTTTTAACATTTATTGTGTTAAGAGATCTATAAATAGCTAAGAACACAACAAGCTGGTGTGTGTTGAGTGTTTAAGATTACTCCGTCTTAAACTTATTTGACTAGTATAATTATGATCAATCGGGCTTTCTGTCCACCAAGTGACTCAGTCTGATCACACCAATCTGGTGCACGCTTCCATTATGATATATAGACAAGGGGAAAAACTGCTGTGTGTCAGGGTCATTAATTCAAACAATGCTATAATCCATTTTAAATGAAAAAACTACACACAGAACAAGCATTAAGTGAATGAGATTTAGTTTGACATACCAAATGTTACCAAACAAAATAGAAAGACTTCTGTGTTGGACTTTAATCAAAGGCAGTGAGTTTGAAATAATGTGGTCTTCATTAAAAGTGTGACATCTGATTGGTTTAGGTAGCTTGTGTAATGTTACTATATATAGGTATGTAGGTTTTATGTAATGCTGTAACAGCGACCTGTTAGAGCTAGGTACAGATAAGATAAAGAATATCCATAAGGCAAGTCTGCTAGTAACAGCTAGATAAAGAATAAACATAAGGCAGGTCTGCTAGTAACAGCTAGATAAAGAATATACATAAGGCATGTCTGCTAGGAACAGCTAGATAAAGAATATACATAAGGCAGGTCTGCTAGTAACAGCTAGATAAAGAATAAACATAAGGCAGGTCTGCTAGTAACAGCTAGATAAAGAATATACATAAGGCATGTCTGCTAGGAACAGCTAGATAAAGAATATACATAAGGCAGGTCTGCTAGTAACAGCTAGATAAAGAATAAACATAAGGCAGGTCTGCTAGTAACAGCTAGATAAAGAATATACATAA
>JAUMGZ010229861.1:0-11088 GCA_032359645.1 Pododesmus macrochisma
GAGGGGGTCACCAGACAAATAGTGATAAGGGACCGTCTCAAAGGTAAAATTTTGGGCTAAAAACACAGTATTTGACATAAAATGCCTTATGACTGATCACATATTCCATATTGATATTTTTCTAGGAGCAGTTTTTTCAAAATTGTTGCAGGCCACGTGTTTCTATGTTATATCTAAATCATTTTTTAATTGTTCTATCCAATTTCAGTTCAATTGTGACTTTATTTTTGTACGGAATCTGAAAATCAGTGCTGCGCATTGAACATGCGCACTCAAACTAGAGTCGGCCTCCTTAACTAAATGACCGCTCCTATTGTATACAACCTTTGGTGAATGTTAATGTGCCATTCTCGCTTAATTTAAATGACGTCACAACTGACGTAAAATAATCTTCTAATGAAAGAACCGGTTAATCCCGCTGCTGATATACTCCGTACTAACAGTTAGTCACTGCCGAATCTGAAAAATATAAAGAAAAACATCTTAGTTTAAAATTAAAAAAAACCAATTACATGAAGATGATTTAAATAATTTAACAACTTACAATGCAATTACTTTAGAGGATTTCGATTTTTGTTAGTGTATGTTGTTTGCTTTGCTTTTTTAGGGTTTTTTTGCGTGGGGAGGGGTGGGGTTGGCACAAAACAAAGTCCGTTCGGGCATATCTTTTGTTAAGAAGAAATATAATGGGTTTTGATGAAACACGGGAATGAATTTACAGGGGAGCACCGGAAATTTGTTTATATATTAGGGACGTGGGGGCTTGTCCCACAGAATTATTTTCAATTTTTCTCATTTTTATGACTTAATTTCCAGCAAATATATGTGTTAGGCAAAATAAATGTTTCCCCACCTTTTTTTCCCAGGCTTTGGCCCTGTATATAGTTATACTACAATTTCATAGAGAACTCTTGTTTAATTACGTTTGTTCTTTAGCGATTCTCGTATCTAGGCGTAATTTAGTAGAAATATAAAGACAGGGGAGATAACTATAAAAGTCCTGCTCTCTATTTTTTGACCTTTTTGTTTGGGTTACCTCCCTTATGGCGCGGTACGCTTGCTTAATTCCGATCAACACTTTCTGTTATATCTATATATATATTGATTAACAATTTAAGATAACAAACATACAACATTATATCAGCAAGTGTACAGTGACTCAACCAAGACTAGGTTTTTCAGCGGTTAAAGTGTTAAAAAACCCGTATAGCCATGATGTGTTTAAACACCGGTCTACGATTACAGTACAAAAGTGACTTTAAAAACAATATTATCAGTAAAAAACAAGCCTCTTAACTACATAAGAAGCACAAGAGTGGTCTTTATAAAAATTGTTACAAGGGTGACACTTAAAAGTACAACAACTATCAGCAGTCTAGGTGAAAAAAATCCAAAACAATTATAAATATAAAAAAGAATTTCAAACAGGACATGCACAAGCAGTCATTAAACAAAATTACATTTTAAAGTTGAAAAAGACAAAACAAAATTCGAGTATATTCATTAGCAGGATGGCTACGGTGTATGTCGACTGGAGCTTCCTGTTCCTTGAAGGGTCGCCAAATGTTAGATAATGATGAGCTCGGCTGAAGAGAGAAAGTTCAGCCGACGGTTCTGTTCGCAGTTTCCTTTACTTTTCTGATCGACACGACAATAAAGATCCCTTGTTAAGATCGACACGATAATAAAGATCCCTTGTAAAGATCGACACGATAATAAAGATTCCATGTTAAGATCGACACGACAATAAAGATCCCTTGTTAAGATCGAGAAGAGTCGGTAGTAACGCTGCTGTATGTGCTCACTATTATTTTTGCAGCTTTTAAGACTGGTTATCTCCCTTTGTCACTTCTCTTCGCCAGGGCTGCGCTCCGCTGAGTACAGAGCAGCGTATTAAAGGGAGATAACACACGATGGATCAGTACAGCGCTAATTGATAAAGCATATTTCAACAGACTCAAATGGTTGATACACAGAATGAAGGTTATCCGAAGGCGCATTATTGTTGTTCAAATCAATGCATTTTTTATCTCTGCACCAATTCTCTCTTCGTCGACAGCTCGTCGTTTAAAAGGGCAAGTATATAGTAGCGCGGCCCTGGTGGAAAGAAGTAAACACAGGGAGAAAACCAGTCAAATCAGAAAGGTCTTTATTTCCTTTATACACTGTTGCCAAAAGTATGACGGTTAGGCCCGGTACCCTTTCCCATTGAAATAATCAAATTGAACGTATTGAATATTCATCAAATAAATCGAAAATTATATCAAATGATTTATGCATATGAAGCTATGCAACGCATATATGAAGATATTAAACACACGCATGGAACTGTCCAAAAAATATGAAATGTGCAACAGATATGAAAATATCCAAAACATGTATAAAATAGGCAACACATAAATGAAATTACCAAACACATGTAAATCATCGAATAACGCAGCGTTTGATTTGCCACAATTGACTTTTTGAAACGTTACATTATAATTTTGAATCGCAAATAATGAGTTGATAGCAAAAGAAAGATTCTGATAAGAGTTACAAAATGTAGTGAATTCGTGCATGAATAAAAATTAAAAGGTCAATATGGGGACTGTATTCACAAACAAGGGGCCCAATATACAATGAGTAAGCACACATGTCTAACATGCACTGTCCATGTATGTAGGACCGTAGCTTTGGGAAACCGCTGGAATCAGGGGCAAAACTTATCAAATCAGAATTCGTTTCGCAGTACACATATATTTTGATACGAATTTTTAGAAAATATGAAAAAATAGCGATTTTGTTGGGATGAGGCAATAGCTACGGTCCTGGTATTAAATTATGAAAATCACGTGCACACTTCATATACAATAGAAGTTAAATGATCGTGCAAAGATACACCGTTAAGTCATACCCTTTCATTTAATAGTCAAAACAGTTTTCCCGATGCGTTTGGACCAACCTGGTGAACGATTTCCTAAGGTTGTAAATTCCAAGGGAAATTGTTCACCAGCTTGGTCCCAACACCTCGGAAAAAACAGTTTTGACTTTAAACTAAAATTGCATAAACTAAATGTTTAGTTACCTGAGAAATGTTTTTATGAACTATGAAATCCAAACACAACATATTTAAAATATTGCATGACTGACGTTTGACGTCTGTTTGTAAACAAAGTCGGTGTTAGTAATGTTTTTGAATCTAGATCACATAAATGATTTGACGCGTACACTACCACGGAAGCAGAAATTAGTTCATCAGCCGACCGTGATCGGGTGCTTATCTACTGGATAATTAAATATTACTTGATTATTAAATATTACTTGATTATTAAATATTTCTTGATTTTATAGGTATATTTGTGACGTGATCACATATAAATCATACAATCAAGAAATAATTAATTATCCCGTAGATAAGCTCCTGTGACCGTGAACTCCTGCCTGTATATAAATTACACTGATTTCACGAGAAATATAGTCAAATTGTTTAAAATCGAGAAATATAGTCAAACTGTTTAAAATCGAGAAAAATAGTCAAATTGTTTAAAATCGAAAATTTTTGTCAAATTGATTAAATTCGAGAAGTAAAGTCAAATTGTTAAATATCTTTATATATAAAGAGTCAGGTAACGATAACAAATAATATTTAATCAATAAAAATGTGGATGCAAAAAAACCCCATTAAACAATTGATCCGCTTACCGCCAATGAAGTTTCAATTATCACTCTTTCGCACCTTCGACCAACGGATTTATAAGCGAACGATAATACAATGACGAAGGAGCATAAGGCGATGACGAAGGAACATAAGGCGAGGAGCATAAGGCGATGACGAAGGAGCATAAGGCGATGACGAAGGAGCGAAAAGACCACAACGAAGGAGCGCAAAGACCACAGCGAAGGAGCGAAAGCACGGATGATTGCGATGGAGCAATGGCGGCCATGTTGATCGTTTGCCATCATGCTTTTGCTTAGGCTCCACAGAGTATCGCTTCTTCGCGTTTGAGTGAATGATCGAAGGGGCGATAATTGAAACTTTGGCTAAACAGGATCAAAAATGAAATTCAAGCATCTAAATATAATTCTAATTAAATAAATTACATTAAATTAAACTCCGTGCAAAAATCCGCCAATCAGTGATAACGAAGTTGTTCCACGGGACTAAACTTGTAGCTTTGTCTAGAATCGCCATGCAATATAGTCGTGCCGAGCTTAGAACTCTCCGAGTCTCTACGGACAATAGTTGTAAACGTTGTTCGCATACTTGCTCCGACATATCCATTCCGCTGTCTGCTTTGTCGTTGTATGAGCATCTTATAGTTGAACGCCATGTAAACAATGGGGTTTGCCACGCTGTTAAGGGGGGCCAGTGACATAAGAATGTAGAAATATCCTCCAAAGGGTATGAGCTCAAATGCCAGTAAGATTATATTCAACGTGAACGGTGTCCATGATATCACAAAAGCTGAAAATGAAAATTTGAAAAATCAAACCATCTTTTTATCTCCAATTCACATGATTAAAGTACAGCATTGCAAACTGAAATGAACCATCAATAAATATGATATCTATAAGTGGAAAAACTAATACCCTGTGAGAGAGAACCTTGTCCCAGATTCTAGGCCAAGCTACGAATCAACCGTCATCAAGAGACGCCAAAGAGGAAATGAATTATAGAATTGATGACAAGACCTAGATAAAACAATGCCAGGAAGACACATGGACGATATTGTATACAGGAAGTGTATTCAATGACAGGTTTCCCCTTTGGCTCTGTAGCTTTGATTTACTGAAGTCTTGTCTATTCTAAATTAGTTTTCTCTCTTGCGTCCATTAATGACATCAGCTCCAGCTACGAGCAAGATCTTGGGTTTCGGGACGGGGTGTCTTACACAGAGCATTGGCTCTTTCTTCTTATAAATATCATATTTAATAAAGGCATGTTTTAGATTGCATTTTTGTACTGTATCATAATTCAACACAAATTGTATCGACACAAAGAATATGATTTTTGTCACTATTATAAGTTAATGTAAGTTAATACTATTTACATATAAAACAAATACCGTTATACGCCTAAATGGTTAACGTCAATATTCTTATACAAAATGACTCAAATCATTGGAGTTTTCAATTTATAAAGTGAAAATGATTACGTCACCGAGGATAATCGAATAGTGTCACGTGATCAAAATCAAACGAAAAGTGCCACGTCATGAAAAGAATCAACGAAAACGATAGTCTGGTTACATCCCCTGATATGCTGCGCAATATAGTTAGAATGACACAACTGGGAACCCGTTTACGAAAACGACCAATCAGCTTATGGAAAATGGACTCACCTGCAACCACAACGAATGTAATTTTGATTGTTCTGAGCTTGGCTCTGTTTATGATGTCAGATTCTTGATTCGTTCCACAGTCGTCATTACCTACAAATACACATTAAGGACATTTTATTTTTAAGATACACAAGGCTACAATGTAACTTACTCGATATTGCTTTATAAGAAATATCAGCGAGATAACTATGGAGCTCGCGAAGGGATATTACCATGTCTTGCTGTCTCCCAACGTGTTACTAGTTTACAGCTTCTTGGCGCTTGCGTTTGCGTGGGAACAAAATAGAGTTGAACATTTGGAAAGGTTTCTTTGTAATTAATTTACCTGATGCAACTCGCAGTAGTATATAGAACATATGGCCATCAAATGAATATTAATAAAAACTGAGCTAGTATGTATTTCAGGATCAATCAATATTAGATTCCCTCGGTCTGCTGGTAAGAGGAAGAGCAGTTGGTTAAGGCCACACGATACTGTATACCCACTAACGGCTGCAAAAATAAGGTAGGTTAGCAGATCTTTTATTTTAATTCGAGTTTTTACATTCGCAATATAGAAAAAGCGGTTCTGACGTCAAAGGCACTTGACTGAAAATTGCCAAAACCTTAAGGGTAAGCACTTCAAAGTTTCGGTTGTAAGGGTTGGCGGAAACATATTTTGTTGGCCTCAATAAAAAACGTGACGTTACTTTTCAGATTGTATTTCTCCTTCGCTAACTGCACAAGTTATGCCATTTCTAAGAGAATTTATTACTACACAGAATAATTACAATTCAAAGACCGAATTCGTAAAAGGTAACAAAAAAGTAAATTGCAAAGAAATATTTCTACAAAAGGGAAATAACCCGCATGACGCCGAAAAGGTCACAAATTTAGGGGGTATACCACAAATGAATTTATTATTATATAATCCTTACTTGTTACCTACAAACAGAAATGTTAGCACGACTTGCATTGCACATACATAGTCAACTAACAGGAAAACTTTACACCTCTTTTTATATACATGTAGATAATGCGTTAATATCTGAAATAACCGGAGCAGGAAAATTGGAAAAACCGGAATCACTCTAAATTTATCTTCGGGGATACCCAAAGAAATAGCTCCCTACGCCGCATCAAATTTGCAAATTTCCTGAATACAAATACGTTCCTATTTGAGTTCACTTATCTACATTTACTTCAAAACACAGTGTCATCTCTAAAAAGCACTTAGGAAATGCCGGTACTACTTTCTTATACTACCTGTTTCATGATATATCAATTTGTGGTGTACCCCTATTAGTACGTACCTTTCCCACGTTTTGAAATGATAATGCCTTGTTTCCCCCGCTTCCATATGACGTAGATTATACACGCATAACAGATCGTGACTATAACAGCGGGCAAAATTGTGTTTAACACAGAAAACAACATCGTACACAGTTTCATCTGAAAGAAAAAATACGAAACTAAACAAACACATTCGCAACTAATAAAGCTTAAAGATATTTGTTTATTATTCGCCGCGGGACTCGCGGATAATTTTTGGAAAGTGTTAATGGCGGGGCACGTGACTTAGGAGGAAGAAGTTGTGTGTGATGACACTATAAAGTATTATTCTATGTATGCCATGCGTCAACATGTAAGTAAAACATGATCATATTTGTTATTCCATGTTTTTAAACAAAGCTAAGTGTTCAAGTCCCAGTTGTTCGGCAATATCGCGCTAGCTAAAATAAGCAATGCTCTTTAAATGGTGTGCACTATTTGGCGGAGAAACGCGCAGCTGCATATTGCATTCGTGTTGACGTCATCATTGCAGCCTCTGGGTCGACGCTATCATTTCACCAGGGATTTCCCAATAATCGTATACGGACTCGGGACACAATTAGTTTTACTTCATGCTCTATTATAGCATAGACTATTTAAATCTGTGATTATAGCATTTAAGGTAATAACTCATGTTGAGAGATTGATCGGGACTTAAACTGCTCAGAATCTTTTAGTACAGTGTATTGGCACTAATTACTCCGAATCTCGTGATAGCAATAAGGTCAAAAAGGTCACTTCCTGGCCATGACTGCATAAATTAGACCAACTTAATACTATTAAATCCCTCCACCTCAAATCAATCAAATTTAACAAAATACACACAGATAATGTAACTTTTTTTCTTCTCTTCATTTCTTTGAGTCAAAATCTTTCACACTTGACTCGAGGTAAAAGACAAAAATCACACAAAAAAACTACGTAATAACACAGAGGGACTTCATTCGTGGGGACCTAGCTGTGTTTACAATTGTGACCTTAGTCCATATACACGTTTAGGCTCTAAGCAGGGATTTTGCAATCATGGTAAATAGAATTCACAAACTTACGAACTCTGAGACATACCCTCTGTACCCAAAATGATAGTCTCATTATCAACAATAAAGTTTAACATTGGTCACAATTGTTTTTGATAATTTTCAATTTCAAGTTGTTTATGCTGTATGAAGAAAGTACATGTGTGAGAGTCATTTCGTTTTGCCATATTTAGCAAAAGTATAAATCTTGCTTTGTAAAATTACACTTCAATTATAGACTTTTATTCTGTAATTTTTTTTTCAAGGAAACTGTTTTGGTTTCTAAGTGACCATTGAAAGTCCGGCTTTTGGATTCACTTAAGGGGAAAGACCTGGGGTAAGGGAGATAACTTTCTGAAGTCATTGGTGCGTTCGTATTAGTCAGTTATTTTGAAGCATCTGAGTAACACATATTGTTTACCTACACTTCGATCGATGGACAGAGGGCAAGATAAGAGAAAAGGGCAAGTGTGTACCAAAGGTCTAATCAATAAAGGCATGGGGAGTCTTTTTTTAAAGGGTACAGCAAAATGAGGAAGATGTATAAAATGATGTTTATGTTGCATGAATACTCAGAAATAAATATATTTTTTAATCCAGCTCAACTCTTTGACGGAATATGACAGGATCTCAGAAATCTTCTTACCAAATTTCCGTAATGAACTTCGCAGAATATTTTCCCTGGTGCGGCCGTAGTTGTATAACTTTCGGCTACAACTAGGTCCTGGATACCTAGGACGGCCGCTATGATCCAGGCGAAGATAACTAAGCACCTCTTGTACCACACTCCTCTCCGCGTAGCAGAAATAGGACACGCGATTGCATACAGGCGATCCACGCTCAACACGACGAGCATATAGGTGGACGCATAGCACACAGACATACTCAGATATTTCATCACTTTACACATGTAATAGCCTGCCAGCCACTGGCCAACCAAACGGTCAACCATCACCGGGAAAATGTATATGACGGCCATGAGGAAATCTGAAAGATGTAAGAATAAATATATTAGTATGTCGAATAATTCAGCGCCCTCTAGCGACAGTCTTTTGAGTAAAATGAAGCGATTGAAGGGAGCGGAAGATAACGGCTGGATTATTCGGGTTACCGTTAATGGATTTGGTTGTGTATGTTTCTTGGTAAAAGAGAGGAAGTCTGTAACAAATAATTTTACTTAAGGGACATGGTTCCATTAGTCGCGGGACTTCTATGTTTCATTTCTTCAAACAAACTTAAATATTCGTCTTTAGACACAAGGATGTAAGATACGACAGAAAATAAAAGAATATTTACAAATCATTAATTAATTTCACTCGTAAATTAACCTCCCCCCCCTAAAAAAAACCTTGCAATGGTGACAAATTGCCAAAATCAAAGTTCTATTCTAACGACAGTCAAAATAAATTGACTGTTTCTTTCCCTTTATTCCCTCTTTATGGACGGATAAAAGTTAACAAAGGTATGGCATCAGTCTACCTTATCCATGAATAGAAATATTGTGTCGTCTTTAATGGTAGGTCCTGTTTCACATAAACTTATGAGGGACATTACAGGATAACAATATGATACATGCTACACGTCTGGTACTTATTATAACTTACGAGGGACATTACAGGAAAACAATATGATACATGCTACACTTCTGGTACTTATTATAACTAATGAACCTCTCAGGAATTCAGTTTCATATACGCTTCGATACTGTATAAAAAAGAGTTGTTCCGAACTACCTGACACAGCTAAATGTAAAACGAAGAAGGACATCCGGTTCCGCTTGTCCTTGCGCAGTATCAGTGCAATTACGAAGCCATTGAGAATAAACGCTAAGACGAATTCCACACAAATAATAACTGTCCCAGCATTCCAAAATGTCTGCAAAACAGAAAAAAACCTCGAGTTATATGAAAAAAAAAATGATACACAAGGCGTGGAGTGTTAATAATTGGGGCTAATATAACCACAATGAAAATGACTGACGGTAATTGCATACAATAGGCGAATAACGGTAGAAGGCAGGCTTTTATGACGAAGTGTGACGCCAGACAATGCCGGATGACGACATTATGTCTACGAATGTTGACGACAGATCACAGGCGATGCCAGATGACGGTATTAGGTTTGCAGGAGCGTGGAGTAACGGTAGAGGGCAGACTGTTATGACGACGAAGTGTAACGGCAGGCGATTACGTCTTAAGGTGTTGTCGTGTGACGACAAGCGATGAAGGATGACGATATAGTGTTTGCAGGAACCTTAATGTGACGACAAGCAATGCCGAGTAATGAAACGTCGATGAACAAGACAGTCGACGGATAACTGTCATACCGGAACGTTCAAACAAGAAGTCTATGTTATGCCAGGACGATACGTAAGTATGTTCTTCAGCTCTACACATTCTTTTTTTTCAACAGTGAAAGAATATTTCATAGTTGCCACTAATTTAGTCTTCTCTGACAAATAATAACGTGAGGGACAAAGAGTTTAACAATAAGACTAGGTTCACGCTTTCTTGTTCCAATGGAACATTTCCCTCATAACTGCTAAAGCAATACATTTATTATAATACTTAAGGGAGAGTCGTTAAACGTCGGAACATACCTCCTCTTCATGAGAGTTCTAAAAGATTAATAAAATCACTGATGTATGCTCTTAGGGGATTCCCATGCGACGAAATGTGCTTTCACTCTAGGAGTGCTCCAAAATACAAATCATAACAATGTATTATACTCTTAAGGGACCGTTATGAGAATACGGAACGTGTCTTCACCACAGAAGAGTTCTAGTATTGGTTCAAGGTTAGTTGAATCGTAAGTCAATACACGCTCGGGGAGGTTATTTACATATACAAGGAATACATCAAATCACACATTTCTTAATCATATTTGAAGGCATGATATTATTGCAGTATGATTTATTCGTACATATTTGTTCGGGTGAATGTCTTTTCGTGACAGTGCGAAGTCGTCGGAGCTTCATAGTTTTATCTCTTTCCACCTTCACATTGCGGACAAATTAAGTTTAAGTAAGACCCCGTATCAGTTAATTCGTTTGCTGTCGTAAGAAAAGACCACCAATCGGTTCTAACAGTTCTATGTTGGACAATGGACCCCCGTTCTCTCGGCTGACAAGCAGATACCTAACTATCGAACCAGTGACATGGTAAAACTCTATTATATAACTACTTTAATTATTAGAGCACAAAAGTTACTTGGGTATTTGAATCAAAATACTGTAAACTTAAGTAAAAAGGACTTTGACCCTTTATGGATTCCATTAAATAAGTGTAAATACAAAAACGCAATCTGAATCATGCCTCCAATAAATATGATATTTATAAGAGGAAGGAGCTAAAACTCTGCATGCGTGAGACAATCCTTCCTTACTAATTAGTTTCAATTGCGAAACAAACGGATACAGATGTCGATAGAATGTATTA
>JAUMGZ010229872.1:0-21291 GCA_032359645.1 Pododesmus macrochisma
AATTTTCTTTGGGTTTTGTTTAAGACCTATATATCATCACGACTTTCGTGATATTGTGTTTCTGGATTTTCTCTTGTGT
Source organism: Pododesmus macrochisma (assembly GCA_032359645.1). NCBI lineage: Eukaryota > Metazoa > Mollusca > Bivalvia > Pectinida > Anomiidae > Pododesmus > Pododesmus macrochisma. The sequence goes on from JAUMGZ010229872.1 coordinate 80, forward strand.
TGTTTGTGCTTCATTTCTGTTTCCTTTTAAGTTTCTTTTTCTTTTAAATATTCTTATTTATTTTAGAATCTTTATCGTATTTAAAACATTATAAAGCTGAAAATGTTTTGTTCCGAGTTCTGTTCACAATGCCTGTTAATAAAGAGTAATTGACATTCTAAATGAATGCGTACTTCAGAGATCAATGTTTAAACCCAAATCTATTCATAGAAGGAAGTAACATTGTTTTTGAATAAAAAGAAGATGTTGATAGATATGATTGAAAACGTAAGGCCAGTGTTTTTTAATTAGTTGGTTTACGGATTTTTTTTTTCAAAAATGTCCATTGGGTGGTCGAAAAAAAAAATAATTTGCAATTCTCAAATTTGAGATTTCAAAAAAGATTGGACGAAAACATATAGACTTTATTCACATAGGTAGCTAATTCATACAGCAAAACAACATCTCATTTCTTGTGAAAGTTAAATATTTTACTATAGTTCAAAAGATAGAAATTTCTTTTTAAGAGGAAAGGAGGGACAGATAATAGTACATGTCCTGATTCATCTCTTTGACTGGAACATGTCTGTCGAGGAAATAAGGGCATCCTGTTCGCCTGACAATGGGAAGACAGCAACTAGCTGCTACCCCATCGGATACTCCAATTGATGTCCTTTTTGTTTCGTTCAGAACTAAACACATATATTTGTTTACCCAAAATCAATAGGTAATAGCTTTAGATGACCAGTGTAATTGTTCACATTGCTTTCTAATAGAAGTACCTTCCCGAAATACACCCGTTTGAAAAATAAATTTTGCAACTGTTTGTAATATTTGTATACAATTTTCAATAAACGTATGAACCAACCTGAGACCCTCCCAATTTTTTCGTTTATGAAAGGATTGACTTTCCTTATGGTAACGCGGGTGGTTTCGCACAAAAACAAGTTCGCCCTGAGTTGTTTTGCCATGAGTTGTTTCGCACCAAGTAATAAAGTATATACACATATGTATATATTATCCCAATTAACTTGTTTTTGTTGATTCTTTGTCTAATTTTGTTTATTGTGTGTGCATATTAATGATATATAACGAAGTATATAATATTAACGTTTCCACTAACGTTACAAATCTACGCTACGCTACTTAGTCTATTGACATTTCCTTCTTAATCATTCATATATATATATATATTTAGTTTATATGACTATTTGAAATAAAAAAAGTTTTTAATACAATAGTGAAAATCTTTTAACTGTAGAGGTCATGAGTTTCCTTAGAGAAAGAGCAATTACTTAGTATAATTAATTAAGATGTTGTAATAGCGTTGTCCTAGTAGAATTGGAGTTTCGATAGTTTTAGGTTGTTGCTTACTTGACTTCAATAAAAACACAAGCTGAAATTAATTCAGAATCGGTTAAATTTTATAAAATATCTTTATAACAATACACAAAACATCATACATCGACGTAATGTGTTCATATAAAATGTATGCGAAACCACTCAGGGCGAACTTGTTTTTGTGCGAAAAAACCTGGATTCTTCCTTAGCATAGTTGAAGATGTAAATATATTATTTTTGTACAGCATTTGTCTGATTGTAGATTAATCAGACATACGTTTTCAAAGTATTTGTATATATATATATATATAGACAGATTTGAAAAAAAAAATTAAAGGAAACTGCATCATGCTGTACCGAGGGAGGAAGTTTGTTGTACTTTTGTACTTTCATGAGTACCAGTACCTCAAAACACATTTGCTGTTGACTATGTGTTGATAAATTTAGGTTTCATTGTTTCCTAACGGAATGCATATTAAATAGTCCTCAGACAGGCGACCAAATTTGATCGCCGCCATCCCATAATATGCAATTCTCGTGAAATCCGGCTGAAATCCCACTGTCAAAATTCTGACCGTTTGGATTAGCCTATACCTGTCCCTATATTGCGCAGCATATCAGGGGAGGTATCCAGACTAACACGACACATAATTAACGGTTACGTCATTTCATATTAACTTACGTGTGTATAAATTACAGTATGCGCTGGATAGGATTGTCACCTGTCCTATACCCTTCATTGCTCCCGTACTAAGTCTACATTCTGTGTAGTTTCCACAGTAGGAGAATCCTGAACAGCTCATGCTCTCCTCGTCTACACACGATTTAGCACATTGCTCCACGGATACCATTGATATGATAATGTCGTTCACAAGTTTCACTTGTTTTCGTGCGTTGTATTTGAAGTCCGAAATGTAATTCCCTACAACATGCCAAAATACAAAACAAGAAGAAATAGGATCAACAGAACAATTGTTATTGACAAACAAACAATAGCTTCATTGAAAAGTCACCACCAGAATAAACAAGCTTATTGAGACGGGCATTCACAATGATTCCACTCTTACTGTTTTTTGTTTGGGCATTGCATTTTACGTCAAACCAACCAAATGTGTGAGAGGACCCCGCCCTTTACCCGAAGACAAACTCAAAATCAACTGTTATTAACGGACTCAGAGGGGAAAATGCATTTAGAATAGACAAGATAAATCAAAGTTCTGAAGCCAAAGGGGAAGAGGGGCATCGCGATGGTAATGAAGGACAAAAACCACACACAAACAATACTATAAAATAGTCTTGCCAACATTTTAGGTATGCGCGCAGTCAAAATAGGAATTTGTTAACGTATGCCTCTGGACAAGTGTTTCGGACAAACCAGTCTTTAACAGCAAAGGTGGCGTTATAACATATATACAATTAAGAATTACCAAGTACACACATCAATAGATGACAGCAAGCTTGCTTGTGATTAATCACGAATAAAGAGGAATGGTTTTCATTTCATTTCTAACATCTACAATTGTTGGCAATACATTTTTAAAGTAGTGTTTGGGTGTGGGTTATGTCATTCATTAATATCTTGATTTGTACCACACACCCTATCTTTGGCTTTGTAGCTTTGATTTACCGAGATCTTTTCTACTCACAATTCATAGATTCATTTTCTCTCAAGCGTCCACTTATGACAGTTGCTTCGTAGCTAGACCAGGAATTTGGGACAATGGTGTCTCACATAGAGTATTGTTTCTTTCCCCTTATACATATACTTTTTACTAGTATTGTAGTTAAGTTTGCAGTTTCGTTTTCTCTAATATATATCGTTTGCTTGCTCATTGTCTGTTTATAGGTGTTAATCTTTGTATTTATGTATAAAACACCTCTTGATTGCTCAGTCATATTATGAAGGTCAATTATCTTTTAATCCGCGAGTTACTGGAAATGTTTTCACAATTATCGAATCGTTAGTAAGATTTTTAAGTTGATCCACAATATCTGAAACAACAATGACATTTGTCAGTTGAATATCAGTAACTGTATGAAAATAATCATTGTGTATGCAGTGAAGGAAAAACCAACAATCAGGGTAGATGCACAATATCAGTTTCAGAATAAGATTGATCAATACATATCTAAATATTTACGAACCGATGTCTGTGTGTTGAGGTGCAATATTTTGAGCACTTACAGGAGCACATTGCAGCAATTAAATCTATACATGTCATGCACTGTTTCATACATGCTGAATTGATTATTTCTGAATGTTTTCCTTAGTCGATGTGTGCATGTTTTTCTTACTCGACAAATGGATACTATGCAGGGATGCTTGTGAATTACCTGCTTATTGAGTTTTGTGTCACAGCTAATTCGATATTCAAGAGCTTGATCTCACTATAAAGACTTTTTCACTAGAGGATTGCTGTTGACTTCACAGCTTTTGAGGCAGGCTTATACACTACCAAGACTTCGGTCTGCATTCAGAAAGTATTATGGCCGCAATTAAGTTACAGTAGAGAAATTTGACAAGTATGTTTCTGATATAATTATAGATATAATTCCTACGCCATAGTTTGAGTTTCTGAACTCCCAGTCATATATTTGGCTTCATACTTACCTGCATTCTAAATTTGTATGCTCGATTGATACACATTTCGACTTCCATAATTATGTAACCACTTCTTTCGTTATTGTAAGTAAGTCAGTCGTACGACTGGTTTTAGTCGTAGAGAGGTTGTCGAGCATGCACAACAACATGGCTACAGCTGAATTGGTCGCAATCAATCGTATGTTATCTTAAGTTATCTTAAACAGGTCTCATGTTGTCGTGTGATTGTCGTACGACAGGTCTTTCACAATCTTCAACAATCGTACGATCCTGTGATCAGCAATTGGTCAGACGGTCTTTAGTAATCGCACGACTTTTCTACGATCATATGCGACCAATCGTACGATCACTTGCGATAATATAAGATCAACCTTAACATATCTGCGATAACTTGAGACTATCTGTGTCTAGTCGCACGATAACCACCGACCTGCCTGCGATATGTTACGATTGTATGTAAATCGGTTGTAAAATCAATGAAATCAATTAGATTAAATCATTTGTCAAAAGGAAACTAATCCATTTCACCATGTTGCATGTTATTCATACTAGTTGACGATGATCTTTGAGAATTGTAGAAGGTCTTAAATTCGTCGTGCGTTCGTCGTACGACAATCATAGATGATCCTCCTTAGTCGTGGATAATCTTAAGTTATCGTACGTTGGTCGTAGACAAGTCGCAACAAGTCTCTGATAATCGTACAAAAAGTCATAGGTGATCCTCGAAGATCATTAGTGGTCGCATTGTTATCGTGCGACAGTCGTACGATAGTCGCACGCTTACTAAAGACTTGTTGCACGATCAATGAAGACCTGTCGTAATGTGACTGCAACACAAATTATGAGCTAAGATCGTAGGTAATCGTCACGATCGTATCCGCTCGTAAACACTTCTAGGTCGCAGATAGTCTTGCACAATCGTAAGCCCTAGTGTGACTGGAGCTTAACTGGACTAAAAGTTACACTGTAGAGATAGTTATAGATATTTTACTTACTTGACCAATGGTTACACTGTGGAGATGCTTTTATATTAGATCTTGGCACGTCAAGAACGTGAGTTTTTCCCAAAAAGCATGTTCCTATCTCGTCACAGTAATCGAAAGATTTACAATTAAACTCATTGAAATCTATGCATAATTTAGCACATTGGTTTTGGTCGTATATCCCCTGATATATAACATTAGACGATGACAATACAGTTGTTCCTGCCATTTCACTAAATGTAGACGTGTAATCCCCTGTGGAAGAGAAAAGAATGCACGAAAGTTCAGAGAATATTATTATTTAAACACCACGCAGGTAATACTTGTTTTTGCCTATAAAGGGAAATTTTTTTTATTACATGCCCATGTAATATCTATGAGGCTGTGACTAATTCTTGGCTAGGGCTGTGACTTATTCTTGGCTAGGGCTGTGACTTATTCTTGGCAAGGGCTGTGACTTATTCTTGGCTAGGGCTGTGACTGTTGCTGTTGCCCCTTTGTTACCCATTGTTGTGTAGTACATGTACATTCTTAGTTTTGCTACATTTTTCTTATTTTGTAGCGTCAGTTAAATGTTTTATAGTAATTGTTTGCTTTTCATCCTTCTGTCTATATGTGTTGTATAACTTACGTGCGTTTATGTTTTGTCATATTTACTAAATTTCATCTGAAAGAAACCAATCCTGTTTACTGGTTCAACTACATAATTTATTGTATGCATATCTTGTTCATATCCATGACCACTTTCCACTTTTCTCAAACTAATACAACGTAGGAAGTTGACATGCTAGTTCGACTACATTTTCTGAAACATTTTTGTCTTTAAGTCAGCCTGAAACTATAATGGGGATAAGAGTCCAACTATATATCAATACTTGGGAATATATAGTTTGTAACTAGATGTAATAAAGACCATTAAACAGAAACAAAAGTTAAACTCAAAGAGTATATGATATATGTACTTATGTCCTTTGATAGATATATTGATAAACAAATAATGTTAATTTATTTTCTGAGATGTCACAACAACTTTAAGGACTCTTAAGCATTTTTAAGTTTCAGTGCCGTCGGACAACAAATTCTTAGACTGAACTTTGTTGCAAGAAACGTCTACAACACTGTACGTGAAAAGTCAGGTTTTGCCAAGAGGTATCCGTTAACAAGAATCCATGGCTGTCATATTGGGTATAGTGTGGCTATGTAGGAAGCAATCAAAAGCGGTTCATTCCAGAAACGAACATTTACATCTAGTTTCGTGAACAGATAACAAAAGAATCGTGACAAAAGTGGATATGGTCTCAGGAAATCAAAGGTTCTGGCGGTCATTTATTGTTCCTTTAACCTAGTTTCGTACCAATATATGATCAACTGTTCTTGACAAGATGAATCAGAAAACCTGGCATCAATACCGAATGGATTTCAAGAACATTAGACCATTGAAATGTTGACCATGCAAAGAATATCATAAGTATCATAAGTTGAAATTCTGACCATTGATGTTTGACAATAAATCAAAAGTCAGTCAACAAGAAGCCATAGTCGTCATATACTAATGTTCCCCGCCACAATTCTAAAAGGGTGTTATTCAAAAACCATCCATATCACCTGGTTTCGCCTCTAGATTTTAAATAGAAGTTCGTGATGTTTCATTTTTTCCTTAATAAATGTATATTTGATTATTTTTTCTGTGTGCGTCCCACGTTTGCCTTTTGTTTGCCCATGTCCATGAACTTACGGCTTTTGAGTCTTCTGTTTTTTCGTATATACTACTCTATATCAAGTTTCTCAAAAAAAAAGTTCTTGTTCAAAAGGTTGCGCCAAGTCAGAAGCTATTGCAGTTAAATTGGATGGAGTTCGACAATGTCAAACAAATCTGAAAAGAGCCATACAAAGAACAACTTCATCACTTCTCGTAATAGCTTGACTGGCAGTTCTTAACAAGTAATCTAAAGGGTCTCAAAACAATTTTAGCCATATTGGATATAGTTTAGTAACGTCGGGCAATATATTAAAAAGACATTTTTGGAGGAACGTCAACAAGACTGAAGACATCAGTGGTTTTTGAGAAGTTGAGTGTGTAAAAAGAAAACGACGGACGGACGGACTTGGTCCAGAAAAAGTTTACTCGGACGTTATCGTAGTCAAAGTGGATCAAAATTATTAACGCAGCCCGTTATCCACTTACTGACATGATCAAAAGGATTTCAACTTACTAACATACAGGTCCGCTCCTTGTATGTTTTTCACTAGATTCAAAATCATTTACGCAGCTCCTTATCCACGTATTGACAAAATCAAAAGTATTTTAACTTACTGACATACAGGTCGACTCCTTGTATGTTTTTCACTAGATTTGGTGTATCAGCTGGATGTATATGGGAGGTGTAGCATTCCCCTGTAGCCCATTCGTATTCGAATGAGTTACAAACGTATATATCGATACTTGTACACTTGGTGGCGCAGTCATCCACTGATAAACCTTTCCATATGTTGTCATCAAACTTTGGCACGTATTTGTTTTGTCTTACTTGAAACTGCTTTAAAGTAGATGCTGAAAATAATTAAAATCTTAATGTGTTAACAACAAACAAAGAAGTCCAGAGATTAATATTATGATAAATAAAAAGGTCTTATTCATTTATTTCAGACATTTTTTAAAATTTTATTTAGACGGTATCAAACCTGTTCCTTAACACAGAGTTACATTATATTCCTTTGTTGATTTTTGTAAAATATAATTTGTATAACAGTATAAGTTAACTATTTTTGTTTATTATGTGTTTTCTCATTTTGCTTTATTATCTAGTATATATTTATCTAGTTAGTTAAAATGCAGAAAAAATGAATATATGCTTAAAATATGAACGTAATAAATATAAACTAAACAGATGCATGTATACAGAAACTCCTATGCGTAAGAATTTTATTGTTGGTACTTACTTGACGCTGGTTCACGAGATCCGCCAGTTAAAACATTGGATTGAATATCTGATGCTGTAAACACTGTAGGCTTAAAGAAACGTATCAAATTTCATTAAAATCGTAAACTTCGGGAAATATATGCTGAATTATTAAATGGGCAATACTTTTTCCTATTTTAACCGCGTTCACCTACATTGATGACTAGACCATTTTTATATTATTGTTAGGGTGTGGTTGTTTGGATCCCCTTTTCGCTTCCTAACGTGGATTTATCAAGGTCTTGTCTCCTAAATATATTTTCACTCCGATTCGTAGCTCATTTGGTTGGTTTGACATCATTTTTTTCAATTTCTTTTTCCGTTTGCTCTTTCATTCTGATGGTGACGTTTTGATGAAGCTATACTTTAAACGTAATTCTTTGTTTTTACTCTGTTATACGAATATTCTTAAACAAACTAAATAATTCATTTATTGTATCTAATACTGATTTGCTTGTAAATAAATTAAAATAACAAGAACTTAAAATTTTCAATTAAAACATTTAAAGATTCGCGAACATTTTCGTAAAGCCATAGGAAATAAGGTACATGTACATGCAACAAATCTTAAGCTTTGTCTTAGTCGTGTAAGCACTTTTAGTGGCATACGAATTTTTCTTGTCACTTAAGCTTAGTAAATTATCAAATTACTCTCGTTTTAGATACATATAGAAAATGTTGAATAATAAGCATTCCCAAAAGCTTTCTTTTCATCACACTTTATTTACCATTTGCATAGTGTACAAAGTGTGACGACTGTTGTCGATAAAACCTATTAAAGGCTATAAGATATGTGAAAACAACAGTTCACATGTATCTGTTTTATGTAGCTAACTGAGAATATTTACCGATTTTGCTCCAAGGGCGACAGATATCTTAAATTTACCACGAATAACGTTATTTCGCAAAAGTTCCCATGCAGTCTGCAGATTAACTTCTGAAGAATACCGGCCGCCTAGTGTCCCTGTACAAAGTAAAATCAAATAATAAAGGAACACGTCTGATAAGAACGATCAACAAAATGTAGAATAATAGTCATCTCTTATATGACCAAGCAACAAGTCTGAAGAATTGCATTTAAAACCAGACTTATCATAATGAAAGGTACAATAGCAGCATCTCGTCTTTCATTTAATTACACATTATGGTATCAAAAGATCTAATGGTAATGTTTATGTTCGTTAATTCATTCAGCTACGATTCACTCACATAACATTTCAAAGTGTAACAAAGTGCAGAATTATATCAATCAGAAGTAGGATTTAACTGAAAGCATACAAATGTACTTTGCTATAGTTCTAATTAAAAACACTTGTTCTAGAACGGCTGTGACTATATCTGGTTTATTTCTAATGAAATAATTCATGTATTATAACAGTATAGATACCTTGCTGTAAGTCTGGTTAAACTCTCGATCTTATTGTTATGAAACACGAAGTATAAAAATATTTCTTGATTGGTTAATAACAAATACTAGTTGTTATATGAAGTGATAAATATGTGCAATTTCAAGAATGATCGTTGACCACATGGAACTACATACCAGCGTTATATATAGTGTGAATCAATTAAAACAGGTGACTCTCACGTTGGATAACTTAGATACATTTGCATATGGACCTGTTAACTGTTTCCAACAGCACTATATCACGTCATAAAAGCAGTCTTTACTTCGAAAGTGTAATTTAAACTAGGATGATTTTAAAATAGTTAAGGCAATATGACAGTGAGCAAACTACTTTAAAATTTTTTTATAAAAACTCAATGTTTTAATCCTTATTTACTTTAGAGCTTTCAATATAAAGCAAAATATGGGAAATCTATCAAGAAGTTTTTCAGATATTTAATTTTTTGTAAAATTTTAGAAATTTCAATAATACATAAATTCAATATTACGGAAAAGTAAAAAATGTATTACAATTTTTTTTTGAATAATAATTATTACTTATATGCTGTTACATGATTTTGAGATTTCATTTTTATGATCTTAGTAAATTTACTGCATGTTGTTGAATGAGATGGGTATATGAAGTTTACCAAATTTCTCAAAAAACTAGATTTTCACAAAAAGTTGACGGCGATTTTTCTCAAAACCTAGCAAAGTATTTATCAATGAATATGCAATGTACATAAAGTTCTTAAAAATCTATCAAGTTTTTTCTCACATGCGTATTGTCTTAATACGAAAAGCAAACACGCTTTTTCAAAAGCCGTAAGTTCATATACACCGGCAAACGAAAGAAAAGGGAAGCCCACAGTGAAACAAACAAATAGAATTATAAACCTAAAAGTAAACTTAACGAACTGCTTTTAAAATCTAGATGCGAAACCTGGTGTCTGCGAAGAGTGAGTGTTATACATTCTTAACTGTAAAAACAAACTAAACTACAATCAACAAATACATACTTATCACCTCCCTGCGGGTGACACATATGAAGCAGAAAACGCTTACACCTTCGAGAACACCTGGTTTGGCTTCTAGTTTTATTTTTAGTTCGATATGTTTCCATTTAGTTAATAATTGAAATGTATTCTTTTTTTCTATGTGAGTTTTATGTTTTCTCTTGTTTGTCCATATCGATGGACTCACGTCTTTTAAATATCGTAGTGGTTTTCCGTATTTCTACTTTAATTTATTTAAATGAATCTGTACCATATGTTGCATTCATAATTTTTCATAATTTCTAGATAATTGAATATATATAATTGCTATGTAACATTAGTGAACTGAAAACGAAAACGATTATGATCAACAAAAATACGTACTTGAGTAATGATCGCAGCCACCAGGTACAAGGGTGCCCTGGAATGTATAGCTTTTACTCAGGGAACAAGTATTGGTGCCTGAGCAATAGTCAAAACTGGCACATGTAAAGTTTTTATTGGAATCACAATATGATGAACAGTCTGAGGCGCTATATACTTGTGTAATCGTCAAGTCATTTCTGTACTGTAGAACCTGTCCGGGATGTTTTTTGTAACGTGCTGAAATGACAGTTTGAAAACAAAAATGAGTGGAATCAACAGAACGAAAGACTTACCAACAATAGCTGCATCAAACAATACAGCACCAGAATAAAACAATATATATATATATATATACGTCACATTCCCAAAGATTAGTTATCCATGCGGACCAACTTCGAACGGTCAGACAGCACGAAACCAGGCGTTGTGGTAAAACCGGTTGCTGTAGCCTCAACAGGACAAGATGGGACAAGTAGTCTTTAGTAGGGACATACATTTACAAATTTGATAAATACAATCATAGCGCTGCCAATCATCACAACAACCAACCGCCAAAATCAATCGTCTATAACAATATAAACGTGTAAAACATATTAACAAAATTACAAAAGGCAATTGGAATCACGAAAATTGGAGGTAGCCAAGCAGCAATATAAAGTTGAAAAGAACAAACAGTCAATAATTGACACGGGTTTTAGCATGTGAACAAGTTTCAGAACAGAAGATTATTGTTAACGATATATCTTAAAAAAATATATATACGAAATATCTTATAAATACGATAAATTGGAATTAAATAAATTTAATAAATAAATTCATAGCGCTGCCAATCATCTCAACAACCAACCGCCCAAATCGATATACAAGTATAAAACATAGCATTTATAAAAATATAAAAGATGTCATAAAAAGTATATGTACGATATTTTGAAAGTACTATAAGATTCCTTAGAATTGGCATGTACAGTTCAATCAAATGATGTTGATGCAGTGTGGTAATGTGATCAGTAATATATTAAAAGTACCATCATAGTGGATCAAAAAGTTAGTATATGAAATAGGCTATTTTTGCAAAATGAATCTCACAGAGTAAGAGGACTGCACTGTTTTGTTAATATTAATAGGTGCCAATTAATACTGCAGTCTAATTCAAATTAACATTAACTGTCTTACCAAGCGTTGGTGCTTTTTCTGTGAGCGTTCCAACAAAATACGCTGAATCTGTGTTCATGACAAAATCAGGATTAGTGACACGAAGTGGCGTTACTCCGGCGTTTAAGGAGACTGCAACTAGAGTTCTGAACAGGAACACTTCCCGATATACTTGTACAGAGGAGTCAAATGTACCTACGGAACAAAATAACAAACATATACTTGTACAGCGGTGTCAAATGAGCTTACGGAACAAAATAACAAAAATATACTTGTATAGCGGTGTAAAATGTACCTACGGAACCGAGTAACAGCCAAAAGCGTCCAAAAAGTTCTAATATCCTCGCTATTTATTCTAATTTCACCAGTATATTCTAATAATTAACACATTGTTCTATTGAAATAGAATATATCGATGGGATTAAAACAAATCCCGGTAAAATTATATGCAATCGGTTACTTTCGGCTCGGGGTCTCGGCCAAGGTAAGGCGGCGAAGTTTGTCGAGAAACCTAGAGCCCTTTTAGGAGGGCGCTGACCTTTAAAACTGAAAGCAAGTGTTTATTTGCACGGGGAATTATACATATGAATCAGATCGTCTCCAGCGATATTCGAAATATTTCCCACTATCATTTTGGGAGAACATTACGCATAAAACATGTAAGAGTAAACAGAATGCAACATCATTGGTAGCGAATGTAAAAATTCAACACTGGATCACACATTTATTACTAGCGTGACCAATACCTGCTTTGCATAACAAACGAGGATGCTATAAAGCTACATTTTAAAAATATAATTAGATGATTCTCAAGGCTCAAATTTCTTCCAGTAGTAACTACGGACGCCTAGGTAGACTAAGTGAGTGAGTGAATTAGTGAAACACACCGTCAATGCGTTAGTCGTTTCTGAGTACTACTCATAATTTGGCTAAATTATATTTTCTCCCCTGTATCCATTGAAAAGCGTCGTTTCGAAGGAAGCGTTCGATAGTTTCAACATAATACTCTTATTCAAAGGATAAAGTCCGAGACGTACAAAAGTAAGTCATTGTCCAAAGACTAGTTTGACCCAGTTTTAAATCTCCAATGCATGACAAAAATATACATATTAGGGACAAGGGACCACGTTCACAATTGATCATAATGTGTGGACACATATGCTTTATCTATATAATGAACAATCATAATATTTCAGTGAAAATACAAAAATGCAATCTGAATCATGCCTCCGATAAATATGATATTTGTATGAGGAAAGAACCAATACTCTGTGTGAAACACTCCGTCCCAAACCCAAGATCTTGCTCGAAGCTGCTGTCATTAATGGACGCAAGAGAGAAAATAAATTTAGAATAGACAAGACTAGTAAATCAAAGCTACAGAGCCAAAGGTGAAACGGTGACAAAAATTTCACGATGGTTATGATGTACAAAATCTATACCCAAACAACAATACAAAACTGCCTTGCCAAAATTTTAAAATGTGCTCGTAGTCTTGACAGGAATATTTAAACGTATTTCTCGGGACACGTGTTTCGAACAACCCAGTTCTCATCAGCAAAGGTGACGTTATAATTTATATAGAATTAAATATTATCAAAAGACAGACAGACTGACTGACTGACTTACTTACATTAAAGAAAGCCAAAATACGTATCAAACACAACAATTTAGAATACATGTAAGTATGAAACTATATCTCCTTAGGTCCGAAACTCAAAAATTATAGTCAAAGACGAATATAATACAAATTATAATTTGGAGTTACGATTGTATTGTTAAACTTATTTATTCGTCCAGAGTTCTTAGTTCACATTTGAGTAGTCTTTACTGTTTTATTAAAATCTTCCTTACAAAAATTAAATATGTGTCTAGCATTAATTGCTGGTAAGTTTAAAATATCGAATCTTTTGTAAATATTTTTTAATACTGAAATGTACATTAGTATCAATACAAAAATGCAACCTGAATCATGCCTCCGATAAATATGATATTTGTAAGAGGAAGTAGCCAAAACTCTGTGTGGAATCTACTGATTTTTCAAATCCTTCCAGTGCTGCCTTTTTTTTAACCAATTATTATTGTTCTCGTATGTGCTACCCTGTATATATGAATGCCAGTCTGCCGACTTGCCTTTTTAACCAATTTTTCCAAAATTATGACAAACTTGGAATACACGACATAACGCTTAATGCACATGTTGGTTGATAAATTATTTGCAAGGTTAATGTTGTTGACTTGATGAAACACTTATAATCAGATGATGTAATTCGAGCATCAACTATAACATAGTTCAAATAATTTTATTTCACGTTATCAGAGGAATAGTGTTGTGAATCCAGGTTCACGGTTGATTTTGTGGGAAACTTTTTGAATCCGTTTTTTATCAAATAGTTTGATATCATATCATATTAATCATACAATTTCTACATTAAAAATAGTTTTACAAATACACATCCTAGAAAGTATTTGGCTACTACAATGATAAAAATGAGCTAGCTTGCATTCTTTAAACAGGACGTTATGAGTTCTTAACGCACGTGGATTCCGCTAAAATATATTTTTCTTACCATAAAATGTAATCTTAAATGAAATTTTATCGTCTGCTGAATAACATTTGCTGATATCAAACACTTGAAGTTCCGGATGCTCTTGAGAAAAGTCGTAAAAATTGTATCTTGTCAAAACCTATTAAAGAAAATGCAAAAATCTGTAATCAATAATTGTACATTTCAACGTTAAACCATTGTACGCTGGGGGTTTCTTTGCAATCAAAGTCAACTTAAATTTCCAATAATTCTTATAAAAATTACAACTTCAACATGCATCTTGTAGATTTTCAATACAACTATACTAGTTTTTACAAAGTTCTGGAGCAACAATTACCACGGAACATATGTTTGTACTTTAACATGATGTATAATGCAGAACAAGGATCCAACAACATAAGATTATTAATGGTACGTACCCCCTGAACAGTCACGTCCAGCCTGATCGGTATATCTTTATCCTTTTGGTCAATGATACCGTCGTTGTTAATCTCACTATAGTCTTTCTGAAAAGTGCACATAATATAATTGGAGTATATGTATCAACTGTTCAGACGATAATAAAATTACAATAGTGCAATAAGTGGAAAGAACCAATATTGTATGTGAGATACCCTTGTCACGAATTCCAGGTCTAACTACGAAGCAACCGTCATTAATGGACTCTCAAGAGAAAAACGAATCAATGAATATAAAATAGACAAGACCTCAGAAAATCAAAGCTACAAAGCCAAAGGGGGAATCTTATATAAAGTCAGTCGTTATAAGTATCGAGTTCCATTTCAATAATAAAAATCAGATTACAGTACATGTACCACAAAATGTAGAATTTATATATAAAATGATTCAGTCAAAGAAGAACAAAAAACAATTAAACAATGCTATGTTGATAAATTTGAGTAAATGTGTATGAACTATCATCTTTTTATCTCGTTTAAGATCAATAAGTACCTTTTTTATTTCTCGGAAGTTTTTGATTAGGTATAATTATTTCATAGAATTTTGATAAATACTAGTATTGCAGCAATTTATTTAACACATGAAAACGTGTAAAATGATTAAACTGCGTTGCAGTTGGCAAGACGTTAATTGTAACAACGTATTTTTATCTCGCAATTAACCCCAGGGTTGCGCCTTGAACTGATTTGGTTCTCCGTGCCCTTAAGTTACTACATACCAAAGAACTGACACTGGGATTCTAGTTCATAAGAGTTTTTGTCAAATTTTACTTTTGGCACCCTATTGGCGCTCCTTGGAGACAAAGCCCCTTCATTTGAACATATGTCCTTCCCCCGGGGATGCTTCCTGCACATTTTTGGAGAAGAAGTCGGAAATGTGAAAAGTGAACATACTTGCAATATATACAGTGCTGAACTTCGACCCCAGAATGCATGATCTATTTTTGATCCTAGTGCTACGCCTTTAAGAAGCGTTGTTTTCTTTGCACTAAAGTTACTACATCCCGAAGAATTAAGCCTTCTAGTTTATATGGTTTTTTTTTTTAAGTTTGTCTAATTGTCCTCCATTAGTTAACATATTTGCTATATATACAATGTTGAACTTTGACCCAAAACTACATAGCCATTTTTGATCCAAGGGTCATGCCTTGAACAACCTCGTGTATCCGTGCCCCATATGCCCAATATTTATTTACTACATGTTCAAGCATTAAGTTTAATGCCATCTAGTAATTATTTTTGAAATTTTGTAAAATTTTCCCAAATAGGGCCCCAAGTGGCGTTCCCTTGGGGCCAACCCTATCATTTGATCAAATATGGACCCCTTCATTAAGGGATGCCTCTACCTAGTTTGGATGAAATTGGTCCAAAAGATTTGGACAAGAAGTAGAAAATGTCAAAAGTTAGCATATTTGCTATTGTATTGAAATTTGACCCTAAAAAGGTTAACCTATGTATTACCCCAAGGTCGGGCCTTGAACAAACTAGGTTCTATATGCTTTAAAATTACTGCATATCAAAACATTAAGCTCTAGGCCTTCTAGTTGATTAGAATATTTTTTTTTAAATTTTATCGACGCGAAATTTCCGCATTTTTTTACCCTAAAGACGCCGCCTGGAACCGATCCCCTTTAATTTAACGAATCCTAATTTCTTCCCCTAGGGATACTTCCTACCAAGTTCGGATGAAATTGGCCTAGTGGTTTAGGAGATGAAGTCGAAAATGCGAAAGGTTTACGATAGACAACGGACGACGGACGGGATTTGTATAAAACAAGAAAAATCTGCATGAAATATCCGAATATGACTATTTGGAGTGACGGATTATGTTGAAAATGGGCGGCAAGTTTGTATTTAGCACAAAGGGTAAAACTACGAAGTTTGGAAACGATTTAGGGGTAAAAAATTATATCCTATTGACAAACTTTTAATTCCACACAGAGTATTTTACACAATGCTTTAAATGCAGTATGCAGAAAAATTAATCATGTTTTCATAAATATTAGAGATTGAACAAAAAGAAAATGCACGAAATATCTACATGTACATCATGTTTCAAGGATATCACACTAACGGTTCTTGACAAGAAGTCGAAAAGGTCTCAGACAATCAGAAGCTATGGTGATCATATTGGATAAAGTTTGGCAATGTTGAACAAAACTCTTACAGGGAGCCATGCAATAATCATATACATCACACTTCTTGAAAACCTCACAACCAGTTCTTAACACCAAGTAAAGGGTTTCAACCAAACAAAAATCGTGGCAGCCATACTAAAGGAATTTTCGTAAAAAAAATATCCTACCAACGGTTCTTAATAAAAGAAGTCGAAAGGTCACGATTAATCAGAATGGCGGTCGACATTTTAGATGGAGTTCGGCAACGTCGGACACATGTCTGAAAGGAGCTAAGATAGGTCTCGGGCAATCAGAAGGCGCGGTTGACATTTTAGATGGAGTTCGGCAACGTCGGACACATGTCTGAATGGAGCTAAGACAGGTCTCGGGTCATCAGAAGGCGCGGTTGACATTTTAGATGGAGTTCGGCAACGTCGAACACATGTCTGAAAGGAGCTAAGATAGGTCTCGGGCAATCAGAAGGCGCGGTTGACATTTTAGATGGAGTTTGGGAACGTCGGACACATGTCTGAAAGGACTTTGACAGGTCTCGGGCAATCAAGGCGCAGTTGACATGTTAGATGGAAGATAGAAACATCTACACTAAGTAACGCAAAAAATATGATCGACGGTTCTTGGCAAAAGGTCGAGAGGGTCTCAGTCAATCAGACAATCAGAAGTCATAACGAATGTATTCTGTAATGTCGGGGGGAAAATCGGAAAGTGGATCGCGCAACGAGCACCTACCTCAAGTTTGGTGAAGATCTAAACACCCGTACATTCTTCACAAGAAGTAGACAGGTCTCGGGCAATCAGAAGTCATAACGAACATATTGGATGGAGCTTGGCAACGTCGGACACAATTATGAAATGGAACAACAGGTGAAACACACAAAAGTAATTTCGTCAAAATTGCCTCAATGTCTTTTGAAAAGAAGTAGAAAATGTCGACAGCTAACGGTCGACGCCGACGAATGACGATAGTCAGACGGGTAAAGCAAATGTCCACAGATGGACGTATTGCAATGGAATGGGTCTTGTGCTTATATTAACACACACATTCGTTAATGACTTTAACTTACAGTCAAGAAACAGAACTCGAATGTAGCATTGACTTGGTTTCCTTGATCCATGAAGTCAGTCCTTTGTGATATGAATCTATCAGTCACCATATCTCGAACAATTCTCTGAAAGAGAAAACAACTGAATCAAAGATTAATCCTACTTATGTTCGATGGAGAATTTTTATGCTTTTTCATTGTTCTGCTTACTAACTTTCTCTCCGCTGCTCATAAAGTGTATACAGAATGATTTTTCTCTTCATACCTTGATAAAAATCAAGATACTTCCTTAAATAATGAATCACTATCTCGCTTTCCAGAGTCATACTTTATTCTTACCTGACCCTCGTATGTATAACTGCTATCAAGGTAAAATAATTCTCCGGGGGACCTGATACGTGCAAAGTACTGCGGTCTTCCATGGACATAAGAAACGTTCCAATGTACGTCAAAAGATCCATTTCGTAAAGGGAAAATTGTACAGTTGCCCATCGCTTTGTCAATACCATATGCCACACCTGTGATTCAATTGAAAAGTATCAAATATTCCCTTTATTCACATATATATATTAAACACATTTAGAATACAAAAATGCAACCTGAATCATGCCTCCGATAAATGTGATATTTAAAAGAGGAAGAAGCAAAAACTCTGTGTGAATTACCCCGTCGCGAACCCCAGATCTTGCTTGAAGCTGCTGTCATTAATGGACGCAAGAGAAGAATTAATTTTGAATAGACAAAACTTCAGTAAATCAAAGTTATAGAGCCAATGGGGCAACGGTGACAAAATTTCACGATGGTTATGATGGACAAAAATCACACCCAATATCAACTGTCTCTGCGTCCACCAAGGGTTACTTCCTGTCATGTTTGGTTTAATTTAGTCCAGTGGTTTTTGGAAAGAAGTCGAAATGTGTTAAAATCAACATATTCACTATTGTTGAACTTTTTTTGACCCCAGAGGTAACACTTCGAAAAACATGGATCTTTATGCCTTAAGGTTACTACATACCTAAGTATTCAGCTCAAGATTCAAGCTTTAGATTTCTTAAATTCTGTCAACTTTTCCGATTTTGACCGATATAGTGTTATTCCCTTGAGTCCGAACCCAAGCACTTGAACAAATCTGACTCCAATTCCCTAGGGATGCTTCCTTACAAGTTTCTTAACTTGGTCAAGTAAGTTTGGAGAAATGTGAAAAACTACTCTGTTGTGTTGAACTATGACACAAAATCGCGAAACTATTTTTGACCCCAGGGTTAAGACTTAACCCCACTTGGTTCTCCGTGACATAAGGCTACAAACATTATAAAAAAAAAACTCTAGGCCTTTAAGTGTTGCAGATCATTTTTTGAAATTTGTCAAATTTCACCCCTTTTGGTCCCCCTTGGGGACCCCATGGAGGCCAAGCTCCATCATTTGAAGAAAAAAAGTTTCAACTCCTTCCCCTAGGGATGCCTCCTTTTGATTATCCATACCTTAAGGTTACTACGTTCTAAAGAAAAGCTCTATGGTCGGCGACCAGTAATCGTAATGTACCAGTTATCGCCAAAACGTACTTGGCGGACGTCCGCACGTATAGAATTTTATGAAATTTGAACAGCAGTCAAAACATCGGTATTTACACCCACTGTAAAGTTTGTTTTGCTAACAAATTTGAGGTTGCAGAGAAATCAGATAAAAACTGACTGATCACACGAGGGATCACGTGACTGTTATTGCTAGAAATAGAATTTACACATTACATCCTGATAGTCTTACCTCGTCGTTCGGACGATCCACTGAAACCTTAAACTGTCACATTAAACATATTTCAAGCCTTTTACCTTCCCAGTGAAAATAAGGGAGCTCAAATTATAGTTCAATTAATCAATAATGTGTATCTAATGCTTAAGCAATGGAAACTGAAAGTAACAGAACAAATTCGCCGTTGAAAGCAGCGTCGCAAAAGAGCCAATGATAGATTAAACTATGTCAACAGCAACAAAACCATCTTCATGGATAAATTACTTAAAATAATGCACTTTTTACCGCTTTTTCATTCCAATGTCCAGTAGTTTTGGACAGGAAATTGAAAATGTGAAAAATAAACATATGTGCTATACATAACGTATTGAACTTTGTTCCCAAAGCGCGTTACCTATTTTTGCCCAATCGACACGTCTTGAACAACTTGCTTCTACGTGCCCTTAGGCAACTACATACCAAAATGTTTAATCTATAGGCGTTCTAGTTTGTTATAAGATTTTTGATATTGTGTCAATATTTTCCTATTTTAGCCCCCTAGTGGCGCCCACGTACTGTAAGCCTAGCCCCTTCATTTCCACCAATCGTTATTCACTTTCGCTAGTGATGATTCCTACCAACATTGGTATAGCGGTTTAGGCGAAGTCGAAAATGTGAAAAATTATCGACTGACGAGATGTGTATGAGAAAAGTTCAACCTCAAAAATTTCGAACACATATAAATATAAACGATCCTCTACATTCAATAACTTATTCGTTACTGGTATATGGTAAGAGCCTCGAAAGTATAAAACATAGAAAAAACGACAATGTTTGTGTTGTGCATTTATCTTTCTTGTGGGAAAATAACAGCTGTTCTGTCTGTCAAGATTAGTTGTTTCAAAAGTTAAGATAATATAATTGCAAAACTTGAGCTATCGACATAGTAGAAAGCCGTCCACAAGGTTGATAGGAAATACGAAATGGAACTTTTTCAGTTTTCTAGACCACTTTTGTTGTTGGCATTTTTAACAAATGTTGCTTCCTCTGAAGGTACGACACATTTACTTATTTGTTATTCTTTTCTGATGTATTGTTATATAAATTAACGTTTGTTATACTTAAGACAATATCCTAAAGTTATGATATGAAGCAAATCAACGATTATCATATTTATTATTGTACAATCTCTATATATAAAACAAGAAGAAATAGAATCAACAGAACAAAGGCTATTTGCTAACAAACAATAGTCGCAACAACGAGCAACATCAGAATGATACGGGATTTTTAAACAGACGTCAAACTAGCCCCATGAGAGGGAGGATCTCACTCTTGACCGAACTCCAAGCTACGTATCGAAGGGGAAATAAGATTAGAATATACACGACCTAGAGAAGTTAAGCCAAAGCGCTGGGAGGGGTGATAATTTAGGACAAAAATAACACCGTGAAGAGTATTTATTAAATTTTTAAATGTATGTTTGTACTTAAGACTGCTAGTCTCATGCGGGAAGTGGGAAGGTTGAGGCCTC
>JAUMGZ010229873.1:0-11087 GCA_032359645.1 Pododesmus macrochisma
TCACAGTGACATGGACCATATAACATTCTAGTACTCTCACAGTGACATGGACCATATAACATACTAGTGCTCTCACAGTGACATGGACCATATAACATTCTAGTGCTCTCACAGTGACACGGACCATATAACATACTAGTGCTCTCACAGTGACATGGACCATATAACATTCTAGTGCTCTCACAGTGACATGGACCATATAACATTCTAGTACTCTCACAGTGACATGGACCATATAACATACTAGTGCTCTCACATTATCTGTCATATTTAGGAATTTTCCTCAATACTATGTTTGGCTCTGAAATAAAACTCAATTGATGTTAGTGTTCAGAAGACTATAGACAAAACGGGATGACAAAAACAAAAAGGCCAGACGAGAAACTCCATCTTATACACAACCAAAACCACTAGCACAACAACAACAACAGCAGCAGCAGCAGCAGCAGCAGCAACACCTCCACCAACAACAACAACAACAACAAACGATCGATGGAAAACTAGCGAAGACTCCGAGGAACAGAACATCAATTTTACCTGGCCTTAACATCCATTTTGTTCTGATTGGAGACACGCCACGATACACATTATCGTTGATAAAACACCATATAACCTAGGCAATTTAGGTCAATATTGATTAGCAAGCTAAGACAGAACACAATGGTCAGATAACGGGTCCAAGTCAATGGGGTTCAGCATGTAACATCATAATTTATTGATTCTCCACAGAGTTATTGCCTTATCATGTTTATGAGCTGTTAACACGCGGTATCTCAAAGTGAAGACAGGTATGAAATCAAATAATTATCTCTAGCATAACACGGTTTGTTTAAAGGCCTGCAGAGACATCGCCTGACCATTAAAAAGAACAATAGTAGTTTTGTAAGCATTGTTTTTGATATAAATCGTGTATTGTCCAGGTAATGCAAGCACCGCAGTAATGTGTACAAGACAGAAACATATTCCCTTAATTGAAACAACTGACCAATAGTGTACCTTATATCGAATATTTAAACATTGTCATCAAAATGACGTTTTTTGTAAACTATCGACTGGTAGATCCTGAGTCAGTTAAAGATGTTTAGATTGTGATGTCATTTATTCCATCTTTAATAAAAGTATGTGAACAGGTGTTGTACTCTGTCAACATTTTAAGATGAATAATAATCAGGTTTGTTGTTTATTCGTTATAGATAGGAACCAAATTAGGTCGCGTCTTATAACTGTGACACGATTCGCCAGAATTCAGGAAGTTTCTAGTTTACACACTCGGTATGTGAATACGGGTAGAGTTTCTTCCTTACACCCTCACAAAAGTCAAAATGGTGACGTTTGTGTACAGTCACGTGTCAAGTTTCAGCAATGTGCCACCCGACAACCCGTAATTCAGCTCAGGAGCAAATGAAAAGCATCCATGGGGTGGACGACCTCATTTGATGTAAGATAATCAAGATTTTATGACGTATCGACCACATTAATCTCAAACGGTTCTCGAATGAATGTACAGAAAATGGAGAAGAAATAATTCAACGAGAACAAAAACAACGCATTGTTTGCTATTATTTTCAGACACACACCATTTAACAGTGAGGGGAGAACGAGCCTCCTTGATTCCACTGGTCCGTGAGGTTGTGGACATTAATTGCATATAGACATGTATTATTCATATTCTCGTGACAACTTTCTACTAGTACAAAGTCACTATTTGACAATAAGACCAATATTATTTGCACCATGCTTTTCTTGCGAAAGAATTAACATAAAAAAGACGCATTAGTTAAAATATGCATAAACGCACGCCCAGAAACACACCTACCTGTAAAAATGAGATTTTCTACGCAAGAATAAGAAAAAGCAATTTTCGAAATATTTATTTGGAGGTAAATATTTCTTTTGGAGATAATTATTTATTTTCAACAAAATCTCATTGTTTTTATTAATTTTAGTTAGGTTTTTTTTATCATATTTTTTACATACCGAACGCTTAAGCGAGGAAAGTAATTCTTAGTGTCAATATGACCTACATACAGGTCACATTTACAGAGAACATTGACCGGTGACCGATAAAACAACTAGGCCAAATATAAAAATGTGTAGATACAATATTGAAAAGTATTCTGTCCCTTTCGTTCGCCAACCCATGCACACAACACCAGTAAATATATCACTTTACCTTGGATATACATAATACCAATAATCTCGTGACTGATACTTCAAGGTACTTCACATGCCGTGGTTTCAAGTCAACGATGTCTTAAAATTGTTGGGGTGGCAAAACAGCTCCCAAAATGGCCGTCATCGTTCAAGACAAGGATAAGTCATCGCCTTTCAGTCAGTAACACATTCATCGTCTCTCAGTCAGTAAAAAGTCATCGTCTTTCTGTAACTCATTCATCGTCTCTCAGTCGGTAACAAAGTCATCGTCTTTCTGTCAGTAACAAAGTCATCGACTTTCTGTCGTCAGTTACAAAGTCATCGTCTCTCAGTCAGTAACAAACTCATCGCCATTCAGTCAGTAACACATTCATCGTCTCTCAGTCGGTAACAAATTCATCGTCTTTCTGTCAGTATCAAAGTCATCGACTTTCTGTCGTCAGTAACAATGTCATCGTCTTTCAGTATCAAAGTCATCGACTTTCTGTCAGTAACAAAGTCATCGTCTCTCAGTCGGTAACACATTCATCGTCTTTCAGTCGGTAACAAAGTCATCGTCTTTCAGGCAGTAACAAAGTCATCGTCTCTCAGTCGGTAACAAAGTCATCGTCTTTCAGTCAGTAACAAAGTCATCGTCTCTCAGTCGGTAACAAAGTCACCGTCTTTCAGTCAGTAACAAATTCATCGTCTTTCTGTCAGTAACAAAGTCATCATCTTTCTGTCAGTAACAAAGTCATCATCTTTCTGTCACCATCTTGTAACTAGTGACGATGTGTACAGATACCAGTCAATGTTACTAGTGACAATGTGTACAGATACCAGTCAATGTTACAATGTTTACAGATACAAGTCAATGTTACAATGTGTACAGATACCAGTCAATGTTACAATGTGTACAGATACAAGTCAATGTTACTAGTGACGATGTGTACAGATACCAGTCAATGTTACAATGTGTACAGATACCAGTCAATGTTACTAGTGACGATGTGTACAGATACCAGTCAATGTTACTAGTGACGATGTGTACAGATACAAGTCAATGTTACAATGTGTACAGATACCAGTCAATGTTACAATGTGTACAGATACCAGTGAATGTTACTAGTGACGATGTGTACAGATACAGGTCAATGTTACGATGTGTACATATACTAGTCAATGTTACATTGTGTACAGATACCAGTCAATGTATCAATGTGTACAGATACCAGTGAATGTTTCCATGTGTACAGGTACAAGTCAATGTATCAATGTGTACAGATACCAGTGAATGTTACATTGTGTGTAGATACCAGTCAATGTTACTAGAGAAGATGGTCCATATACAAGATAACCCAACAAGAGACGTTTTATCCAGAATTGGGTCAGCATACAAAAAGACAACTACACAAATCACAATCTACTAAATCTATACAAGGAAAATCTATCAAACATTTTGAAGAAAAAGTCGTGTTGTTTGAAGTTCCGTGAAATGTAAAAATTGAATATGGTTGGTAAATTTTGTGTACTTTGATATTTAGTTTAAAACACAGACATCAAAACCAATCTACAAACAAAAATATCCCAGGGGCCATAAAAAATACAAAAAACAAAATAACAATCATTAAAGTTTACAACAAGAAATATATTTGGTATAAAAACTAATCTTATTAAACCACTAATGCAGCCATTGTAAAAGTGTAAACGTGAATAGAAAATTCGTAGAAAACTAGAAGCAATACAGTTCTTACAAATTAAATAGAATAAGTCATTTATCCGACCTCTGGTACCAGAGTATAGGATGTTCCCACTGCTGCCACCAGTGGTTTTGGTATCACTTTGCCTAGTTCTGTGTTTTGTACAGTTATTACACAAACTTCTGCCATTTTGGTCCATAAAATGAATGTCACTTGGTAATGCACGTTTCTCGTGTCCGATCTCACTAACACAGCTGCTCCCATTTTCTAATTCACTACAAACACTTAATAATGAATTGCAAAAGTCGCAACCAAAACAAGACGTATATAAATCAATACAGCAACAAAAGTCATAAAATGAAATATTTACAAGTTTATGGATTGGCCCTTCGTCATTTAGACATAATGTTTTCAATGATTTTTTCAAAGTTCTCCGGCAGGGATGCCCCAACATTAATGAACAAACTCTTTAGCACGTTAAGTTCTTTTTGTAAAAGTTCCACTTTTTTATGAAGTCCTTCGTTTTCGGCTACAAGACCACCAACACGTGTTTCTGTCTCCTCTTGTTTTAATTTTGCTTTGTCTCTACTTTTTCTCACAGCAATGTTATTTCTTATCCGTTTATCCACGTACTCCTCTGTTCCTTTTTCTACTCTGCGTTTTCTGTTGTTACGGACTGGTCCGTTTGAAGATGGCTTCCGTCCTGGACGTCCTCTCGGAATTTCAAGAGGACGCGCTGGCGGCGTGCCTGGTGGAGTTGGTGGGGCTCCAAGGTTATCAAAAGTTGCTGTTGACTTATGGCAAGATGACAACCCTATATCCTCCGACTTGATGGTCACTGGGTCCCAGTCGGACGAGTCGACCCAAAGAGAGGCTTGATTTTGCTCCCTGTTTGAAGACATATAGTTAGATTCACTTACGTTGGTGGTCACTGTGTTGTTTATCAATGGCAGCTTAGTAACCGCGTCCAAGTTTGTCAGTTGCTGAAGCTGTTTGTTCCCTGTCGGGTCAAAGATAATCTGCTCCAAAGTTTCCTCTGGGATATGTGCTCCCTGTATAAGTTGGTTAATGTCAACTGAATCCTCCAGCACAGGATCTAAGTTCATAAAGTTGACCTCTTCAGAATTAGCTACCCCATCAATAGCAAATGTCTTTTTCAGAAAGTCCTCAATTCCGACCTCGTACAGGTGCGGCGACTCCATTGAGATCAAATTTTCGTTCGGACATGGTGAACCTGGGTAGATATTGTCCTCGAATGATAAAATCGGTAGATCCAGCACTAAGTTGGATGCTGAACACACTGTGGGCGAATTCACAGACTTAAATCTGTGATCCACACGCAAATCTGAGAGATTGCGGTTTTTTAAGTTGCTTACGCTTTGGCTTTCAGACATACCACTGACGAAATCCTCGTCAGAGACGTCTATTTAAGTTGCCGGTACACGTGTGAAGCACATATTACTACGCGGATGGAAAACTATTTCTAGAAATGTGTATATAACGAATGTCATCTATTCAATTAACACAAAAATGATTTCCCTTTTGAATTTTGATGCAAAAACTAAATTTTATTTCATGTTTGCAAATTTTAAATAGATGAAGTTTAACAAATTTATCGAACTATTTTCCACTTTCGCATGTACTATAAATGTATTTTTAGCCTATGATATCATACAGTCTTTTTCATTGGCTACTAAATATAGATATGACGGATCTAAATCTGGATCATTGACGTCATGGAATTCTCCGCTTGATTCACTCGGATTTTTCTGACGTTTATTCAAGTCACATGTTAAGCGCCGAGAGTCTCCAAAAATATTCTGGGGAATTCCATTCATACCGTATTTAGGAATATTGCGTAATAAAGTGAAATCCTTCAATTAAAATATGATATTAGTACATTTGATTAACTAATTAACAGATTGTTAAATGAGATCAAAAATAAATTTCTTTAAGTGAATTTGGATTTACCTAAATTATATTCCATTTTTCTAATCAATAATATCGGCGTATTTCAGTTGCTGCGCGCCTAACTTTAATTGGGGTTTCCCCAGCTTTGATTGGCTGGTTACGCGTATTGCATCACACTCACAGTTATAGCCGTGAATATTATCTCGAAGAAAGGCGAATGTCAGACTGATATTAGTTGTGTTTTCTGCGATATTTGAGGGTGTTTTTAGTGTCGTTGTGGTAAGCTATGATGTTAAATATGAATTTAAGATACGTCTGAACCAAATGTGCATGCACACAAGAAAAAACTATGAAGCGAAATCACATAATTTCGATTATACTTCCCTCTTTCTGTTCGTTTACATTCGGAATAAAGATGTCGCAATCACACCGGCGGATTTAGGTCGTCAACACTTGACTGTTTGCTTGTGTTTTCACTCGTATTTTGGGTATCAAATGGTATGACATTAGGCAGGATGGTATTCATTTATGCGAATGTAAACGAAATTTGCCTTATCATGACTCAAATAAACTTGTTTTACCCAAGACCAAGCGTTCCACAAATGTAGGTCAATTTGACATGTTTACTACAAAACATTGTTGAACTGTAAATGATGGTGAAGACGTCTTCTGTCAGCATGATGAAATCTCTTAAACATTTGCATTCATATTAAACACAGTGTCATGTAAACAGGCTAATTTATAAAAGTGAAAATTGTACATGCAGTATAGACAGTTCCATGTAGCAGTGATGCTGCTGATTACATGCATATAAACATAGGCATCTCATGGTGCTATAATAACTTTTAGGATTCCAGTATGGGAACTGTTAATATTTGGATTTTTTATGTTGTCTGGTGCAGAAAACATAAAAAATTCAAATATTAACAGGTCCCGTACTGGAATCCAAAAAGGTATTACATGGTGCTATTGAACATCAATTTCAGGGATGGTTGTTAAGTTTTTCAAATTGGGTCCTTGGCAATGAAACTGGGAATTTTAAATCTCAAAATATCTCCCAATTGGGAACTTTGCATTGCATAAATTACACTTTGATGAAGAACAATTGAGCATTTAAAACCCTATGTACATAGCATATGCAGTTTGTGTCTAGCCCCTATTGATGAATGAAAGATGAATTGAATCTATTACAACATGCAAAGAAAAATGCAAGCTGAGTTGATTTTATTTGTTATACACATGGTATCTTATTTCTCCCCTCATAGAGATAATATGTAGAAATGGATGGATTAATATAACTAAAATTGTATAAAATAAACTTGATAACTGTTAAAACACTGTCACAGATTTGACAGCACAGCAAACCTTGAGCAACTCGCACAACTTATATTGTTCCTCAATTTACAAACCTAAAGATGACATTAGATTGAGGAAGGATGACATACAAATTGAACGTGTTAAATAGACTGAGATTTGTGTATATGTTTTATTTAAATTCAAGAATGGAATCAGACAGAAATTGACATATTCTCGACATGATTATGTTACAAAAAACAAATAATTTTTACTTCATCTAATAATTTCTATCAACTACAGACACTACATACACATGACATAAAACAACAGTACTGTGGTAGAACCATTGATCATCTACAGTCAAATGCACAACTATATTGACATTCATTAAAATTATGGTCATAAATAAACAGCTCTTGAGGCACAACAATATTTCTTACCATTTTAACACACTTGCTTGTGATCTACAGTAATACTAAAATTGCATTGATTTTCCCTCAATCTGCCACCAAACCCTTGAAATGAATGCTAATTGTAAATAAGTTGAATGATAGCACATGTGTTTGGTAGTAGACATTCACAAAAGCTTTAGTTTAACACTGATATTTGCATCTGGAACATGTCTTTGTTTATTTGCAGTGTTAAAACACCAGGAAACATGGTTAGCATTCTATAAATAACAAACCATCTCCGGAAATGCAGATGATTTTTTCTGCACAATTCTTAACTGGCTATGATCTGATTGACTTGCAGTTCTTGATTATCTTATCAAAGGGAGATAATCCAAAGATTATTTTTCCTCTTTCAAACAAATAAATCTCACATAAGTTTTATTTGTTAAAATGAAAGTCATAGTCTCACAGATAACATATACCATTAGTTATACAAGTCTCTGGCAAGTTACATTAAGCCATGTTCTTACGCGTCAACTCGGGTACATAAGACTCTGATGGGAACATGGGACTTTGTATACTGCTGAAGATATGTACAATTTGTTGTAATGTTAAGATTATTTTGTGTAAATGGTAAAACTTGTGATTTTTTTGCTATTATTACTGGAACAAGCTATTGTACCGTATGGAATGATACCTAACATAGTCTTGTGCTTCGGCGCATCCTGACAACCATTGTGTATTGATAGATATTTTTGTTTTGTTTTTCAGGTTAGGAAATTTAAAAAAGCACTTGATTACCATCAGTAAATCAAGCATCATGCCACCAAAACAAAGATACGAAACTATTGAAAGTGATCATGACGACAGTGAAGATTCGGATTGCTATGAAACCAAGGGAGGTAAAAGAACGAAGTACGAGAAAGGCACTGATGAGTACGTCAAAAGAAGGGAGAGAAATAACATTGCTGTGAAGAAAAGTCGTGAAAAGACGCGTCAAAAGGCAAAGGAAACAACAGAGCAGGTTAAGAAATTACAAGCTGAAAATGAAGGCTTGGTACAGAAAGTGACAATATTATCAAAGGAACTGAGTGTTCTAAAGGACTTATTCTTGGCACATGCGCAATCATCTTACGGTGGGGACCAGCAGGAACTGCCCACTGATCACGGTTATTCCAAAGTCAAGGTGGAGACCAAGTGACTAGGGGCAGCTGCACAGACGTTGTGTTTATATATAGCTAAATATTTTGTTGTAAGGTGTATTTGTAATTGTCTTTATAGATTTTTTGTGAACATTCAAAAACACCTGTTTTTTATCAGCGGCTTCTTATAACACATACTCAACTGACATTTTTATTATTTAGAGCATTTTATAAATTGATTTAAAGAATTCGTCAAACAAACATGTACTAGTGGATGCTTTGCATTGACTGTCATCAAAGTACAGGTCATTGCCAATCGTAAAAGTATATATGTAAAACATAGCTATGTCCCAGTTTTGTGAGTAATTTTGTAAGTTTGCCAATTACAATTTCTTATGACTCTGTTTAAGAATTTGGAAATTTTCTTTGAATGCATATATAAGAAGTTTCTTTAAAGTGTGATACAATGTAATACATAGATATTGAAGACAAAGTTACGAATTATGTTTTTGTTTAAGTATAGCTTCACTGAGGACATGTTCTGATTTGCTTCTCAAATGCACTGCAGTGAATTATAAGTTAAAGGCTTTAGATTGATAATAATCATTATTTTGTATAGATATAAGGTCATTTATTTGAATCGTACCCATTTCTCAAACATGTTTTTAGTAGAAAAAATGGTTTGCATGTTTTGTAATTTGATATATTTGTAATATTCAGGTTTAAAAATGAAAAAAAGCAATCATGCAATTCTAAGAGGAATTAACTTCAAGTAATGATGCATCATTCATTAATTGATAAACTGTTGGTATTTAAATTATTTACATGTTCTTGTAATTGACTATGTAACATCCTCTTGTTTACCTATTGAATGATTGCTTATTTAAGTATTTTACTAAAGATCACTATGTATGTATGGTTTCTGTACCTACATGTATTCACCATTGTCAGGTAAGTTATACATTTGTAATGGAAAACATTAGTGAAAATATACATGTAAAGACTTTTGAACCATCCCCTTGAATGGGAATAAAATCACATTTTCATATTTAATGCATAATTAATTATTGCATGGTATCAATGTTGTTTTGTGTGATGGACCAGGGCTGTATTTAGGTTCTAGGCAGCAGGTGCCACCTTATCATTGGGATTAAATTGTAGGCACACATTCAAAATTCTAGAGCCAGTAGTACAAATTTTTAGAAGTCCTTGAAAATTAAGATTCATGTATTATTTTTACTTTGTTGATTATCTGGTGTGTTTACACATCAAGTGTTGAAGTTTGTTTAATATAAACATAAAGTGATTTTTAATTAAGAAAAAACAGACTTACAAAAGTACTTTCCTGAAATTTTAAGCTATATTTTCCCAAAATGAATGTGTTTTTCCCTGTGACAAAGGGATAAACTATAAGTGAAAAATAGATGTGCAACTATAATGTATACAATCCTCACTAAAAAAGCATTTTTAAAAAATGGTATTCGTTATATCATTAAACTGTTTCTAACCCAAATAACATAAAAAAAGAGAGTTTTGTGTTTTTTGTTGATTTTTTCTTAGAAAAAATTCCAATTTTCCCAATTGAAAAGGCACAGGCACTTTTAAAAATGTGAAGAAAAATCACTGAATAATGTAAGATACATCATCCTATCAAAATGTTCAGTGGCCAGTCTGGCTCCCTGTGAACAAATGTTGGTGGCCAATAAATTCTAAATTAACTAAGTGCCACTCTGAGCCCTGCTATTAGGACAAACTTTTAACCATTCTAACCTAAATAGCGAAATTAAGTCTGTTAATTAATATTAAGTCTGTCTAGAAACGACGTTTAGCCCGATTAAACAAACGAACAAACATTGTACTAAGTCATACACTAATGACTAAATGTAGGAAAAGAATGCAGCTAAAAATTTAGCAGTATAAAATAGGAACAGTGTATATTTCCCAAAAGTAATTTATGGTATATATTTATTATGCTTTCCAAATTCTGAATAAAGTTTTAAAGTTTGGTTAAAACGTGTATAGTAAATGAACATATGCAGTAAAATTCTTCTTCTGTTACCCTTTATTGGTTTGACAAGCAGTTAATCTTGGTAATTGGTTTTACACAGCTGTTGCGGACTGATATTATCAGAAAAAAGAAACGTCGAGATGAAATTGTACTAGATTTATGCAGAGGTGCACGACTAAAGAAAGTTGAATGTAAATTAACTTTTACTGATCGTATTGGACATTTCATTTTAAGATGTTATGCCAGTGATGATATCGTATTTTATATGTCTTGGTTCATATGTTACTAGTATGTCCAGTTATTAATATTAAATCATATGTAAGCATATTTTGATGGTTTGTGATTTTTAGTCCACCTCGACTTTTTCAAAAGTCCAAAGTGGACTTTTCCCATACCAATCCATCTGTCGTTGTCACCCGTTGTTGTTTACTTTCACATTTTAAACTTCTTCTCAAAAACTACTGAGGCAATTATGACCAAACTTGCTGTGAATGTTCCTTGCATG
>JAUMGZ010229884.1:0-11087 GCA_032359645.1 Pododesmus macrochisma
ATTGTCTCTCATGCCGTTTCCTTCAACACATTTATACAAACAGACAGCATTAATGTCAGAAGGTATTAGCAGAAGATTTATTTCAGTTAGCACCTGTTACGAGAAGGTGGGAGTCAATTAAACTTCAAAAACAAAAAACTCATTATGAACCATGATTCATAGATTATAACCACCTAGCACACGAAATACATTAAAATACATACTTTTGATAATTAGCATGTGTGAATGTTACAGTGCGAGTGTGCATATGGTCTCTGCTAGTTCTAAATGAGACGTACTAAGTTCTTATAAATTGTTTTTGTATATTAATGCAAAATATTACGATATAAATTTAACCACAACATATGACTTGAAAGTTTACAACAGGGAAGAAGGATAAACCATCAATTTGTTCATAAAATTCAAGTTTTATTTTAATCTGAAATATGATAAATGATGATTAATGCATACAGCATACTTCCCAGCTTTTTGAAATTTTCATAAAGGAGAAAATGTGTAGCAAATCTTAAAATGTCTTTAATACCTATATGACAAAATAGTAGTATAAACTGTCTCATTTTAGCAGTTTTGTGCAATACACTAAGTTGAAGCAAGTTGATAAGCAGGGTTTAGGAATTATATTGATGTCAAAAGAGAAAATTGTGTGCACTACTTTACTTAGAAAAATGATACAATTGCCTTGCACTTTTCAAAAATGTTCTGTTAAAACATGAATACAACAATGTCGTGAAACCAAGATATAACCCAGCACTTGGTTCAAGATTTGGTAAACTAATTTATTATTCAACACCTTTTTCTTCAGTCTTTTTAAACTTAGATATTACGCCACATCTTTTAAAAAGGTTGATGGTACATAAAAATCAAGTGGTTCTTTTTTGCAAAAATCTTGTATACTTGTAATGTGACAGACATACTCATAAACTGTGAATAAAGTAGTAAATCGAAAAACCAAGACGATGTTCTAAAGCCGTAAGTCCATGGACAGTGGCAATTAATACGAAAAACGTTACACGCACACAGACAAATTAACAAAATTTACATTTATTAACTAAAAATGGAAACATCACGAACTTTTATTATAAATCTAGAAGCGAAACTGATAAGTTTAAGAATTTTGTTATGGCTGCCTGATCAAGACATATTTCGAGAGGATCGTGTAATTTACTAAATTGCAAAAATGCAGTTAGCTAGGAACGCGAGAGTGTAAAACAACATTGCGAGAAATATCGAAATATCGCACGCTTTTTCAGAATAAAACGAATTATACATATTCATAGTCCAATAAGAGTTTGCTGCAGCAGTGCTGGAGGTGAAGAAATGAAGCAGCGCCTATAATAAGTGATTGGAAGACTTGATTATAGCTTGACTTCCATATATAAATATAGTTAGAAATGACCGGTTTCTACTTATTCTAAATTCGACTCAACCTTTCAAATCCAATAAAAGCATCATCCGTTCTCCGATTATGACTTCCGCTGAAGCAGAGAGCTTAACATGTCGGGTTAGGATCAAAGTTTACCCTCTCTGACCTGAGTATGATGATCGTATTTATATATTGTATTAGTCTATTGATTTCAATTGTAAATAAAGGTACACGGAAAACCAATTAACTTCAGTAAAATTATCCATAAAATCAGTGCTTGTAAAATAACACCACAGCTCAACATCTAACAACGTAGCGTTAAAATGTAAATGTTCTAACATACTCATCAAGCGCCCACTCACGTGCTCTAGATTTATTCTAAATCATGATCTATCTCCATTAATATTTATAGAGTTATAGACTTTTTTTTATATAAAACTACGATGTCCATTTACAGATATTTGTTCTAAACAAAGAACAAACAGTAGTATATTTGATATCAGGTTTTCGAGATTCCCACTCTCTTGGTCTTAACATCTTTGAATTTATTTTCATCATCGTACATGTTTACACGTACAGCTGCTCTCTGTCGACCTTTGGTGGAAGTTCTTAACGATTAAACCCAGATTTATTTCTGGTGAGTTGTGTCCACAAATCGCGTTTATACTGACCTACAATTGGTTTGCTTAGAAGCTTAATGTTACTTTCAGAGTATTTCACTGATATCGTGACAAAAGACCAAACGAGAATAACCACACGATAAAACAGGAAGAGAAATGGCCATAGAAATTGGAAATCAAATCAATGGGGATTTGTTTGTTCGCTCGTTTCATTAGGGCTGAACGTCAATTCCAGATTATTTTACCCATATCGTGACAAAAGACCAAAGCAGAAAAATCTAGAGATATGACTGGACAAGCAATAAGGATAGCAAAGAAAGAAGAATGAGCTCGTGCAACGGCGTTTCCGCCTCCTCTTTTATCGAACTTCACATGAGGTTCTTTATCAAACCAGGGGCATAACATACCATTAAACCGCAAGCTAAGTGTCCCTCCATCTGAATGATCTTTAACCTTCAACCTGTCTTAACGTAGTTGACCAAACTAGGAACATAAGCTCTCCATGTATAGCTTTTCAGTTCATCGAGGCACTCAAACCTCCCTACTAGAATAAGGTTTCAAACTATGGTCGCTCATGAGTGACGTGTCGACTCTTCGTTAATTCATGGCGAAAATACTACAGAACGAAAAGAAGCCATGAAAAGTCGACATGGCACAAATGAGCCACCCTATCAAGCGTAGGGAAGTTTGGCATTTATCAAATTGTGAAAAGTTGACTGCGTATGCAAAGGACAAATTGTAAAAGTCAACTTTAGAATTTTCTAATTCGGTCACTTGTTGTCAATGTAGCATGATATTTCAGGAAATGAGTCGATATCCACCAGCATTGCTATATGCCCATTACTTTGATTTGTTGGCATGATTAGTACAATCGAAAACGCTTATTACCAAATCTGCATCTAAATAAGATGTTGAACGGAGATAGAGCAAATTTTATGTGAAAGAACACCCCACGTGAGTTTATAATTATTCCGAATCAAGAGGCTTGAGAATAGAATTTTTCATTACGTTAGGAAGTACCTTTTGATAAGAAGATTATGGAAATCGTATTCGCCTAGTATCACTATTACAAAATAATCGTATTTACAACTGAATATACGACAAAAAGAGATTGATATAAAATACGGACGCACTTTAGCATGGCACTAACATTGTGTAAACAAACATAAAATAGTTCTTCTGAAAATCAAACATCAGAAGTGAGCTTTACATTTGAATTCATTGAATATTATAGGGCTATTGATTTAGTATAACAGATAAATAGATCAACGGCTTAGAATTGATTTGATTGCTGCACAAATTATAATCTTAAAAATAAAGGAACTGTTAAAATAAATCTGATAAAATAAGTAATTTTACACCTTTAATAATCAATGAAAAATAGTGTGTTTTAGCTATTGTAAGTAGTGTTAGAACGAAGAGGATTGCACGAGGCGGTGCTGATTCTATTTCTATATGAGTTAGTGAGTGAATGAATAACTTATCGCGTTACAGTATGTACGATATCATATTCAGATCTGAAAATGGGGATTGGCTATTAGAGCTATTAGCACTTGTCAATTAAAAAAACACAAGATTAGTGAAATAATTAGAACAAAAAATATTGACAAAACAACGACCGGCTCAGGACGGACGCTGGGATGAAACTGGGCAGTAAAGGATGATAGTCTTAGTACAATGACGTAATGTATATGATGAACAGTTTATAAATAATGAAAGTATAACTGCTTTAACCCAATAACTACTCGGTAGGTGTACTCAACCCTAGCTTCCTTTTATGATGTGGAAATGTACACGATCGATAGCAACAAGGTACACAATAAGCT
This sequence comes from Pododesmus macrochisma, assembly GCA_032359645.1. NCBI lineage: Eukaryota > Metazoa > Mollusca > Bivalvia > Pectinida > Anomiidae > Pododesmus > Pododesmus macrochisma. The sequence goes on from JAUMGZ010229884.1 coordinate 3,810, forward strand.
AGATTTGACTCAAGAGAGCAATAAGATCTTTAAGAATTTTCTAACCATTTAGCTTCAATTATAGGACTTTTACAATGCCTCTAGTGAGTATCGATTTACTTTTTCTGGCACAAAAAGACGGTTACGACACGGGCTTCTGTTAACGAACACAAAAATGTAACCGCCGTGTTCGATGTTACACAAATGTACATGTCATTTGACAAGGCAATTTAAACGGCAAGTGACCATCATCTTGGAGTAAATTGAAGATAATACATAAAGGTTTGCCCTAGTCCAACTTGATAGCTTTCTAAACATAGCTTAGATATTGCGTTCTTGTGTATTTAGGTCAAAACATTATGTCTTCTTGTCGTTGTAATTGCGGAAGGTCGCAACTTTTCTGTATAATCCCGTGTCATGTTTGATCAGAAGTGTCTTTTAATCAATGGTAATTATTGATCTTGCAGAAAAACTCATAGAAGCTACCGATGATTAGATAATCAGAAATGCTCTATAGCGCATGATTGAATCAATCAATTAATCAATGAATCAACTAATTAGTGTTTTCTTAACACAGAATGTCTTAAAACACAATTTTATTTTGAAAACTTAAACAGAAAAATATGAAAAAGGTGTTTTGACGAATGAAAATGTTTTATTGATGTTTTGTGTTTGCTGGGCTACACCAACAAGGGAATGCCATGTGTAACGAAAAAAATAGAAGACGATTCAAGATAAAGAAAACGCAATGAAAAAATACGAAAGCTCGGAGAAATGATTGCAAAAGCATTCCGTGTTCTAAAAGTACAAACACGTCTCTTCGTTATCTGCTTTGAATTTTTACAGTTTTGTTAAATTGCAAACACACATTCTCCACATCATGTAACTAATATTTTGCCAGAAACCTTTGATAAATTGTTCATACACCCACAATGCTTGACATTGCACATTGCGAGAAAAAGGCAGGCGTCACACGAGGGCTGCTTTAAAAGCGGTTTCACATGGTGGTTCAAAACCGTGCTCAACCTCCGAAAACGACGACGGTTTGGCAATAATCTATAAACAAGAACATGTAGGTGAAAGCACGGTGTCGATGTGTTAGAAATGCAGTTATCCGCGGTCATAGAAGGTCAATCACAAGGTGTATCCAAATCTTAGACCGTCGGTCAAGCGTGGTGTTAAGTGGGTGCTAACGCAGTCATGTACGGTCATTGTACGGTCTATGGTGGCGTTAGGTGGTCATAAGGTCTTATGGAGCAGCGACGCGTATAGAACAAAGTTATCAGCGGTAACCAAATGAGGTGGCAATGAGGTAATCAGCGGTCACCAACAACATCACGTGATAACACATAACGTCTCCTATATAAAGCGATGATCAAGACCAGGTCCTGATTGTAACACAAAAAGAAGGGACAGTACAAGCAGCTGCTGTTTGAGTTCCGGGCTACAGTCTCCACACTATACAAGTACTTTCTGAGTGTTAATGATCAGCTCTTTACATATATTCTGCAGTTGTTCCCCCCAACAGAGAAAAGGACACCAACATGAGGGAGGCCATTCAATATGAACTGGACTGTCTGCCACACGTTGGTCTTTTTGTTCCTTTTCTGTGTGCGTCCCACGTTTTCCTTTTAGTTGCCAATGTCCGTGGACTAACGTCTTTTGAATATCGTCCTTGGTTTTCGTACTTACTACTTAAGTACCTGGCCACCGGACGGATTCAGGGTATCAACCAACACCTTATGAGGCCATAACTTTGTCCAAAAGACCAAGATGCATGGAAGCAATTGGCAGAAGACTTCTTTAGTAGATGACAGTTTCACAAATGCCTTTGAGCCATTGGTGGGAAGCATGTGGCAATCAAGTGTCCTGCTAGTAGAAGGTCCACCTTCTACCATTTTAAGGGGTTCCTTTCTGTTGTGAAAATTGCCATTGGTGGACGCCAATTATACGTGCCTGTATGTTGACGTTGGGGCGAAGGCAGTTGTTCAGATTTGGATGTCTTCAGAGATTCTTGGCTATTCTGCCTCTCTTTGTGGATCTATTTCGAGGATCCTTGCATGGCCTACCTGGTCTTTCTGGAATTGTGGTAGAGTTTCATTGGGGTTGGGGATCCTAGAGTATCTGTACTGCATGTCCTTCCTTGTATCCCCTGCTTACCTCTTCATCGTCCCTGTCAACCTCTGCCTCCGACTGCCTCTCTTACTCCTGGATGGTCCTTCTAGATATGCATAAGGTCTTATAATTATTCCAACACGATTGCCACCTCGTGTACTAGCTTTGATGTGTCGCTGTAAACCAAATGACTGCGGTTCATGACGATTGACCTTTATGCAGAGAAACATCTATAAGCCAAAAATGAGACTCAAGATAACCGCCCTCCACCGCGTCATCACAACGTGAATACTCTCCTTAACCGTGTTACCACCACACAGTACCGCCACACAGTACCGCCATACATTATTTAACCGTACTTAAACCGCATTGAACCTCAAAACCACCCCATGAACACCGTATAGTAACCGCCTGAACACCGCCACAAACTATACAAAGCGCTAGTAAACCGTTGGAAACAGCACAAGGACCTCACTGTATCGATTTGAACTCTGTTGTGACCTCATAGCTTCCTAGTTGTCACCTTCTGGCTATCCCCTTCCACTTTCCAAAATTGCTAGGTATTTGTTTGATTACAATTACCGCCGCTAAATGTTCAAGCATTATGAAAATGCATTGGTTTGTAAAACTAGATGGCGAATACCCTCACAGTGTCTATGCGATGTTGTTGAGGGTGTTGGCGGTTTTAAACATTGCTAAGCCCCCTTCATAAAACGCTCTTGTGTGAGGCGTGAAATGAAATGGTTCCCGCAGTTTCCAATGCCTTTGCTATAACGCTCTCGAGTTATTCTAGAACAAGCACACTTTACCGCAAGGGTAGGAATCGGCTTCCATAATGTCATCCAAGTACCAATTAAGATAGGACAGTATCGTCCGTACCACACGCTGAATACATAATACATGTAGTTAATTAAACAATTGCCGGGAACAAAACTTGCCGTGCATTATATAACGATTCTGTGTGTTATAGAAGAACATATTGATTAAGAATTACTCAACCAATGTAGTAACGCGTCAGTCAATATTTGATGCTACGTCTTGATATTGACAAACATCACTCATGTAGTTAGAATATGGCATACTTAGAGAAATATAAATATTAACTTTTTTAAAAAGGGACATTCCACGATCGAATTTTAAGTTGTTAAATAAATACCTGTCTGTATAGTGTCATTGTTTACGTTTTACTACAGCTTTACACATATCGTTTTATGTTTAATATAGTCAGCGAAGCAAATAAAGAAATCAATACTAATAATTTATTAATATTTTTTGTAAATAATTACTTATTAGCTATCCGGTAGGTAGAAGTCTGCAAACCTACAAGACTGTTTTAAATACATGCATGTATTTGACGTTTGAAAGGATCACAGCATATATCAATTTGATTAGATATTCATGACCATTCCTTGGTCCATGTGTAAAATGACACATTTGACAGACTTATTTTCGTTCCCTTATTACAGTGTTAAAGACTACACAACGTTGAACATCAAAATCTGTCCGTGTCTGTCTTCTTTCTCACCGCGATTTCTCTTTTTATTTGTTTCTCACTAACCCAGTCTCTCTCTCTCTCTTTCTGGTTTGTCTCTTGTCTTGTCTGTCAATCCGTTCATCCATCATCTTACTTCCTCTTAAGTTTTAGTTTAACTCTTTTTGAACATAATTATATATATTTGTGGTATGGGCTGCCTTGGATACTGGAGATGTTTTTTATTTGTGTCGTGCACTTTCTAAAACATTTTCTCCCAGTTGCTTGGCTTTTTTGCTCTGTGCATCAATAGAATCACCGGAGTGAATAAATCTTTCACACTTCCTTTGCAAGATTGCTCGTTTATTCATTGTTTAATGTACCACAATGCTGCAAATACAGTTTGCCGTTAATTATCCGTTAAACTTAGCCCGAGAATGAAATATGATTATCGATAACATACAAAGCAAGCGCTACAAGGCCTGCGGTAGCGTAGTAAACTATGGAGCGAGAAATCCATTTTGTTGCAATCAGGACGGGACCAAATCTGTATAGTAACGACCCTTCGGCGAATACGCGATATTCTTTATATTAAAGATATCAAACAGATATGTTCAATCGATATATCTATTAATGTTTACGAGAGTATATTTCGCAAAACGGTGTCGTAAACTATAAAACGTCTATATATTACACATCGTAATCACCTTATTTCAACTATACATGACGGACGATGAGGCAATGATTCAGAGATGTGGTGAAGGTCCCGGATCCGACCACAGACAGACCAGAAGAACATGTCGCAATAAAACTGGGAAAAACCCCGGCTTTTATGCAGACTTTATGGTTGCTTTGCGATTATATATGTTTTAAAACCGACCAGCATGGTTGGTTTCAAAGAATCTTAGATCCGTGTATCTCAATATCTTGATGACCCTTTAATTTAGAGTGGACCTTTTTATTCTGGCAGTGCCACTGTATAAATGTCTATACTATAATAATGACCCTTTAAGATAGACTGGACCTTTTTATTCTGATAGTGTCACTGTATAAATGTTAACATTAGAAATATAAACCGAATTCATGTAAGATGACTAAACACAAAATTGTAAGCTATACCTATACGTGTGTTCAATAGTTTTGAGACAGTTATGTGAGAATACATGTAATTCATGTTACATAGATAATAACAAATAAAACACTATAACCATCATGACACGTGCATATCCAAAAGTATTTCGATGATCTACAAATTAAGCAAACTTGAATACGCCGGAGATTGAATAATATTTAAGTGAACGAAACGCGAAATACTGTCTCAAATGGAAAAAAAAGACTGACTTTGCGCAAAGTAGACCTAACAGATATTTGACATTCAACTGCAAATGTGACATTAAGAATTGTTTTTGTTTCCATTTTTTTACTGCAGGACGATGGTTTTCTGGTATACTCTGCCAATACTCTATTCTTACTTAGCGTCAACAGAACATTAAATAACAATTAAAAATAAAATACATGTGTCGCATGGCTCAAAATTCATGTTTGGAAATTGCATGATTAGTCACCCAGCAACCGAAAAGCAGACGTTCTCTGGGGACCGAAACAAATCACGCGTAATTTCCAGGTGGTTTTTGGAGTTCAATTAAACAACAGAAAAGTGAGATAATATGAACATTCAAAAAACGTGTAAAGGCACTCAAAACCTCTCCGGTGTATTTAAGTTTCTATCAAGTAAAATGTCTGTGGCTAGATAGATAAGTTAGACAGTGTTTTTTCTAAATAGGGTTTGAGTACGCACTGTTCCATGAAGATATGGAATACATATAAAAGCGCTGACAAATGCAAACACTCTCACATCAAGCCTAGGTTGTACTTTATTGAATAATCTAGGCGATGCGTGCAAACCAACACGTTCTGGTGTGTAATTCGTGCGTTTAATTATCCGTTGACTGTAACAAAGTTTGTTTATACAAACAGTATTGTAACTGATCGTTCTATATAAATCAGAACATAACTAGTGATTGTACTACAGGGACTCTTTGCAAAAATTTGCACACACACAGTTACCGTAAACGTACAGTTTGTGTGACTGTAGTTTGTGATTAATTAGGGTGGGGTTATCGTTCCTTTCAACATATGTTTAGATCATATCGAGACGGTGTTATCTTGTGACAGTGCGCACTATTGTGCTGTCTCGCTAAAATATCATACCGTAGACACATTGACATGATACTTCACTCGGTCACATTTCCTTGACACCGAGCCAACCATTCAGTCACGTGACTGCAAGTGTAATCAATCCATGTTCATTCGACATGTAAACAGTAATCTGTAGACATAATTAGACTTTTAAATTAAAATACCACGGATCATTTTGCTGTTTATTTTTTGCATTTACTGAACGATTCATCATCTTGATAACGCGAATGAAATTACTTCTGTCAAAAACGGTTAGTTATATGATATAACGATCTTATATGCCATTGAGATTTGGATGTGAAGAAGGCAGTTATGTTGGCCATCACATAAATACACAAGTAATACCCACAGAATCAACGTGGCTCTTCATAATATTGTATTGTATATTTATTTTACTGTACTGTGCTGTGCTGTGCTGTATTGTATTGTATTGTATTGTATTGTATTGTATTGTATTGTATTGTATTGTATTGTACAGTATTGTATTGTATGTTGTACATATAAAGTTATTCGAATCTATGTCAAATCATTTTAATGTTTAATAGAAAATCAAGATATCTTATAAACTATATGAGATATCACATTTTTACAAGTTTAGATGTCTTATGTACATCAGTAGAAACTATATTTAATTAATATTATATGACAAATGTAATTTGTCAGTGAGATACCTCATATATCAAATATATCTGTTATACTTTATGTAATATTTAATGCAAAGATAGACAGCAGACTTGCCGTAATAATGATATAAACTGAACTTGAACCAAGTAGCTGAATACAATAGATAAATATAATCATCAAAAGTGTTTACTTGTAACCCTATACAAATATACAAAACAAGAAGAAATGTAGTAAAGACATATACAATATACGTCATTTACAAGGCTGTATTACTGAATCTTACAGTTCTGTAACTTAATAAACTCGTCCGTTTTTCCACCGTCTTGTAATGCCATCGGTGATAGGGTTCGATCGATTGTTCTTTTAACCTAGCTGAGGTTTGCTGACAGTTATGTCTTTTCTAATGACCGAATGTCAAATACTTCAAGGATACACGTCGGTTCATTGCTTCCAGCCATTCAGACTTAAACTCGTTTCGTTATAACCTCAGTCCGAAAAATCGTCTCAATCACATCTCGAGTCGGAATATCACGTGATAATGTCTTATTCAATTTTATCAAAAGTAAATCATTGTTTGTGGAGTATAGATTGATTCAACCTTCTTGACCAAGCTAATCAAGCTCCTGTGGTTTTAAGTAATTTTCAGATTTATTTAGGCACCCCAATTACTAAATGACAGCTCAGAGCCTCTGAGGTAGAGCGCTCGCTTCGTGTTGGTAAGCTGGCGTTTGAATACCGGCCACTTTAACATCTAAGACGTTAAAAGAAAGGAATCTTCTCGCTCCCTGCTAAGCTCTCGGCATTTCCGCGTACGAGAAGGACTTGTTGGCTCGGTGTCAGGATAATGTGACCAAGTGAAGTATCATGTCAATGTGTCTGCGGCGTGATAT
>JAUMGZ010229906.1:0-11086 GCA_032359645.1 Pododesmus macrochisma
TAACTTTTTGATGAAGCTATTGTGTGTTTGTCAATAGCGTTTGTTCTGTTGATCCTATTTCTTCTTGTTTTTTGAATTTCAAGTGGTTGATTTTCTAATCGTAAGTTGCATTCTGTTTGTGTAGATTTGATGTGAATTTTTCTGACTATCTAGTTTAATTTGTTATTGATGTCGACTACTTAAGTTCACTCGCACTTCCCTGGCATTGACACCTAATGATGGTAGGGAGTTCTGAGCGCCTCGATGACCTGGAAGCCAATGTTGTCGGTAGCTAATATTCCCTATGGGGTATACGTAACCAAAGTTATAAAAAGTGAAAGTTACATTTACGACCAGAGAAATATCAATACATTCTTCAGAGGGGACACAAAACTAGCGTTTCCGTGTAAAGAGATTTTTTAATCATCCGGCACGATAAGAATCCCAAAGTCAGATTTGATATAAGATAATTAAGGACATTTCATGGACGCATCCTTCTTTCTGTACTATCCGTACATGTTATGCATTCATTTCCCGTCCCTGTTATCAAGGATCTACAAATGTATCTCTTGTCATTGTATTTTTGTCATTTGGTTATTGTCATGAAAACGGGGAAGTTGCGTAGGGCCCTTATTATACAAACAAACAAAATTAATTTGCGTCTGACACGTGCCCTTGTTAGTTAACTTTTTCTGAGACAGAGACAACAATTGCACCAACAAGTATTTCGCAAACATCGACTCTAACAACAGCTGCATACACAATATCTGAACCAAGAACATGAACGCAATCAACACCGACAACGTCATCGCAATTAACATCATCACCAGAAACAACTACTGCCTCACCTACATTTTCCTTTCCACAAACTTTTAATTCACAATTATCACTTGAATCACAGCCAAGCGATCATTACATACACACACTTAATTCATAAACAACAGTAGATCAACAATCACAACAACTACATTAAATATTATCAACACCTACTTAATTTAGATCAACGGCTGAATCACCTACAATAACTGAACAACAAGCACTCTATCACACACATCAATTTAATATTTGGCAGCTACATCAATTATTATCAATCATCAGTAGCAACTCAATTTCTTACATAATCGTATTTCGGCAACCCCCTTTATTAATTGTTATTAAGTCAATCAGTCATTCCATTCTTTTCTGACGGACGGATGGACTGTCTGTCTGTTTTTGATTATTTATATATAATTATTTATATATTTATATAACAAGTAAAATGCACGATAAAAGGGGGGGGGGGGGGTATAATCTGCTTTAAAGATAATACTGCTACATGTACTTCTATACCTTTCCTGTTTATGGTTTTTCGTCTTTGCTCTTTGTCACAATAACTGTGACTCTTTTCTTATGATGACACTTGCTCCTTTTTAAACAGTGGAAAATGTTACTATACACCGAAATGACACGGAGGCATCGCGGCGGGTGACATATGTGTATCAGGAAACGCTAACCATATCGCAAGCACCTTGTTTCGCTATAGTTTTTTAATAGAAGTTCGCGTACACGTGGTAACATTTCTACCTGGCAAGCAATGGGTAGCTATTTATACATAGTTTAATGTGTGCCACCCGCTTTCGCTTCTAGTTTTTTTTTTATAGAAGTTCGTGATGTTTTCTTTTTTTCGGTGAATAAATGTATATTTGATTCATTTTTATGTGTGCGTCCAACGTTTTCTTATTGTTTGCCAGTGTTCATGGACTTACGGCCTAGAATATCGTCTTGGTTTTTCGATTTACTATTTTACAAAAGCAGAATTAACAGCATCAAATGATATGTATGAATCTTCAAATTCACCTTTCGTACGAACCCAATCTACTGCAACAACTCGCTTACCAACAACTTCCCAATTAACTACAACTCACTCATCAACAATAACCTAACTAGCTCCAACACCCCAATCACCAACATCATAAAAATCAACTACGACAACGCACTCACCAACATCTTGTAATCTATTACCACATCTCACTCTGAGTGACCAACAACGAACTACACAGCAAATAACTCAACCACAAATAACACCTGGGTCACTTACATGTGCGTCAAAACCACCAATTTGATCACCAGCTACAGCTGATTTACTTTCAACAATGGTTCCCGACCATCATATGCTTCGACAAATACAAATGAATTACTTACAATGTTCAAGTCAGGAGCAGAGACAACACCAAATTTGTTTGACGCAAATACGACATTTCACTCGCCAAAAACAATTCAATCATCAACTACATCAACAGTATCAACAAATGATTAACAAACTACAACAATATGACCAAATACAACAGCTAAAATTACCAACCACATCACAAGTAACCTCCGAATCAATGATAACATCACATGTATCAACTATGACGCAATCTACGACCTCATTCAAGTCATAAAAACATAGAACGAGGGGTATCAACAGAACGTGAGACATTGAAAAACCAGCAATCAATAGCCGCATCAAACAGTTTAGCACCGAATAAAAACGAAATATATTGGCGTCAAACAATCCCCGAGACTAGTTACAATGTATCCATGCGAACCAACTTTAGATGGTCAACAAGCACGACACCAGGTGGTGTGGTTTAACCGCTTAATGAAGCCCCAACCCGACTTTTTCCCGCATGTATGACATCCATTCAAAAATTTAATAAATACACCTTACTTCCCCTCTCACCTTTGGCCCTGTAGCTTTGATTTACCGAAGTTTGTCTATTCTTAATTATTTTTTTCTATACCGTCCATTATTGACGGCCGCTTAGATGATAGATCTGGGGTTCGGGACGGCGTGTCTTACACAGAGTATTGACTATTTTCTCTCATAAATATCATATTTAATTGACGCATGTTTCAGATGGCATGTTTGTATTCATAGTACTGTCAATCATCTTAACAATTAATCGCCAAAATCAATTGTCTATAAACATCTAAACGAGTTAAAGATATTTACATATTAACAACAGGCTATTGGAATCATGGAAGTTAGACGTAGCCTAGCAGCATATAGCCGAAAACAGTTGGAAATGCAAATTCAGCAAGATTTTTTCTTTTTCAAAATTTTTCTCTAGCCAGCAGGATTTCAAACTAAATATATCATGCATACGCAATCTACAAAACTAAAAACACTGATTACGACGTTGACTTTTACTTCTAAAATGAATCAATATTCAACAGAAAACCATGTTACCAAATGTTGGTACAAAATGAAATAAGAAACCAAAGAACCATGTTAAAAGAAACCACCTGTGATAAGAAAAACATCGTCTAGGCTGTTTTCCCGGATTTTAGAGTGCGGGTAAAAATTATGTGAAATAAAATTGCTTAACAATATATCTATATCGAAATGAATTTCATCTCAAAGTTTAGTCTATAATGTTCTTTGAATATTCAATCAAATTTCATAAGTATAATTCTATCTTATCTTTACTATAACGGCCGGTTGACATACTGTCAACTTCAATGTTTACATGTCCATTTGTTGCTACAACAACACTCACACTAACTTCAGTGAAGACTTCAAAAGATAAATTCCTATGTTTTGGGTCGCCAAACGTGTGATCTAATTCCATCGATGGAATCGTATCCTTAACAACGGGATCTGTCTTTAGAACGGATGCGTTACAACCCTTTTTTTGTAGCAATAACTTACATTGTTAAACTATGCTCAGTTTTATAAATTGGTGCTAAAGGGTAAATCTAACACAAAATAATTGCAGCAAAAGTTAAGAATTTGATATTAACTGTGCTTATTATTTCCAGTGAAATGACGGTAGTTTTCGTTGAACCACACTTCAGCGGTGCCATTAATTGGTTTAAAATGACTTCAATATTTAAAACGCACATTTCATTGGTCCTTAATTCTGTGTGTAAAGCCGAAAAAAGTAAAACGTTTTAACTACCACATTTAGGTTAATTATCAAAGGTTTAGACGTATGAATCAAATTTATTACGTTAAATTAAAAAAGTATCATAATTTTCGTGTTGCATTTTTGGTGTCGCTTAAGCCCTTATTCTATTTGTGTTCTTAACCAAATTTGTGTGCCAGAAACCTCCAATAATCACGCAAAACATCATAATATCCCCTTAATAAACGAAAATAGTGGAAAATGATCATATGAGATTAAACATAACTTCCTTATGCAAGATCTGTTTTTCCATAACAGGAATTCCATAGGAACCGGAACTCTGTATTTGCTTCCGGTCCCAAAACAATAGTGACTGTTTTCGGCCCATCTTTACTAGATGTAATATGGAAACCGAAATGTCAATCACTCAAGCACACACATTTAGAATTCAGGAAAGCAGTATGAGTTAAGAAACTCAAAGTTTGACATACGGGTTATATCATTCTATAGTTATATCAGAAACAGACAAATTTCTCTACTGTGTCATGATGACGGCCATCGCACTTTCTGAATGCGGTCCAAAGTCTGGGAAGTGTATAACCTTGCCTCAAAAACTTGGATATCAACAACAATTATCTAGTAAAAGTCAAGGTAGTGGGAACAAGCTCTTGAATATCGAACAAGAATAAACGGTTGATGTTTTGTATTTTTTAATAATATGTAAGGAATAACGACATCTGAAGTTATGGTAGAGTAATAAGTCAACTGTCCTCGTTTATCTTTGATTTCACATACAGCAAATACATGTAGTACTATGTGATATCAGCACGGAGCAAGAACAACGTTCACAAATCAGTCAATGTTAAAAAAAATGTTCACAATCATTGTTAGATACTCCATATTTCCCTTAACAATGTGACGTAAACAGTACGACTAGATTAGCAAGAGGTCATGGGGCCTTTACTGTCGCATGAGTGATCCAAATTAAACAGTTTTACGAGTTATGATCTATACACTGATTATAAGCATTGGGAAATAAATAGCTGCAAGACATGAGTTGTTGACCTGTAACACTCCATCAAGATAAATACGTAAATAAGCATCACCTACATAAGTCAAAATCCGAGACGACGGGCGAAAGATGATCACATTCGGTCACCTAATGACTCAGGTGACCTACACATCCAATTTTTAAAATGACACAAAGGAAAAGACACACCTTTAAAACATATATATTATAGTAACGTCAACAAAATGACAAGCTTTACAAATCAGGCAATTTCATAATACAGATATGTACAAGACAGTCAGCTATTCCAATCTGACATTTATATTTATTAAAACAAAATGTCACACTTTTCAATTTTATTGTCAAATGGCTAGTCTTAAAAATCTCATATCTTGTATTGAAATCGTAAGCTTCATAAATCTAGTATTTTATAAAATCACGGTAAGATTTATAGTCAGATGATTGGTTTTAGAAATCTTACATTTCAGAGTTACATTTACATGTATAAGAGGAACATTTTAGTTCAATAAGTTCAGCACATATTTTTGTTTTGACAGAGGTTTTATTAAATTATTGGGATGCATGCCATTTGTGTATCTTTTAGTTCTGTAGAGTATCAAATTCTAGGCCATCTGCCTTTGTCATCAAATTTGTATTGAATGGTATATATTTCAATATTTCTGAAAGGTTTTATTGATTACTGACAGATACTAAATTATATTTCTTTCCCGCGTGAATGGAGGGTGGTAACATGAGATTCAAGTTATTTACTGTTAAATTGAAAGATCGTCTAGACTTGAGTCTTTGATGATATAATGTATTATGCTAAACAAGCTTGTTAAAGGTCACTAAGATTAGTTAAAAAGCAGTTTACAATATATACAACATGCAATCAAACCTAAAAGTGTTAATGATAGGTACACGTTTGGCAGTGTTGTGTAGTGGTTAGTGCGTCTGCTCACTGACTTAAAACTCGGGAGTTGAACTCAGCTGGCACCAACTATGTTTCATTGCTGTTCATTACATAGGCAAGACACTCTACCTCTGTTGCACAACTCCGTCAAACCTAGATTGGAGTATAAAATGGTCTGGGCCTAATATTATGGTATCTCTACTCTAGTTTTCAAGTGAGCTGGCACTATAATTGAACCGTTGGAAACACGGTCCCATTACAAATCAAGACACTTACATAATCTCAAGCACCGCATGCACATTGAGGTGGGCCGATATCCGGTGTAAAGAAGACAGTTGTACTCCGGTGCCTAAATGGGTTACTGTGAGGTATCCTACCCTGAAATACAAGGAAGGGTTTGCGTTAATGGTCTAATAAGAATACCGGTGAATGAGTCCAGTGGGGGATTTGACAAGACTGTTTCTGATATAATTATAGACATAATATCTACGTCATACTTCGCATTTCCCTAAGTCATAGTTTGAGTTTCTACCAGTCATTAATGTGACTTCATACTTGCTTGCATCCTAAATTTGTGTGCTTGAGTGATATACCTTTCGGCTTTCATATTTCGGCAACCCCCTTTCTTAATTGTTAGCAAGTCAATCAGTCAGTCCATCCTAAGACCGTCCGTCTGTCCGTCCGTCTGTCTTTAATTATATATTATAATTTAATTTAATATAAATTGAAGAATGCGGTCATGGAAGATTTTTACTCCTCGTCGCACTATTTTCCCGCTTTTTTCACGATAATGTTGCTACTTCTATTATTATTCTGTTAATGTTTTTCTCTTTTACTCTTTCGTCACCTTCTTGTAGTGACATATGCTTCTTTTTAATCAGTGGAAAGGGTTGCCATACACCGGAATGACACGGGACAATCGCGGCGGGTGATACATGTCTATCAGGAAACGCTCACCATATCGCGAGCACCTGGTTTCGCCTTTAGTTTTTAATAGAAGTTCGTGATGTTTCCATTTTTCGTTAATACATTTATATTTGGTTAGTTTTTTTCTGTGTGCGTCCGACGTTTTCCTTTTGTTTGCACTTGTCCATGGACCTTCGGCTTTAGAATATCGTCTTGGTTTTTCGAATTACTACTTCCCTAACATATATACCATCATAACAGCCAATATTCCAATAAACCGCTGCCGAAATAGAATAAGAAATATATATTTAAATATGTGTATTTCAACAGTTCTGTTATGTCATACAACGGTTATATTTACTTATAGACAACCCCCCACCAACCGCAAAAAAGGGAAATAATAACATTCTAAAGTATTTTTTAATTTAACTTGTATTTCCTTTTCAAACAAATTAATTTAACACAAAACATGAAGAATACATAACGCAAGATGCATCCACAAATCGAAATGGAATATGTTTTAAAGTACAGTATCAATTACATTTATAATTAGCTATTGAGAATTGGATTTTTAGAAAAGTATTTTCCTTTATTAAATTAATTCCATTTCACAGCTATGTTGGTCAACTTTGATATATTTAATATTATCAAGTGATATAAATTTTACACTAATTAATTGTACGTTTAATAGATGTGACCTTGTTTCACAACAATAGTTTAGTAGTTCAATTGTGGTTTAATTGGAATAGTAAATTTCGTATATGCTTGAAAAAATGATAACGTCTCATGTCTCATAATTATTACAAACTGAGGCGTTGGTATTGAAACCATGACTGCCAGAATACAAAGAGCTACCGTGGTGGTGAGTGTACCAGAACAGATAGGTATCAGTTCCATTAGCAGATACCTTAATTAATTTTCCTGCGTTTTGGAAAACGTCTGCACTCGACCTTTACATAAAATTCACATTATTCAGTCATTCCATAATACAAATGTTATTAATACGAGGTTGTTTTCTTGTTGTCTAAAATTAAATGACATAATGTAATTGTTCTTCAAGGTAAACTTTAAATATGCTTTACACTGATGGATTCTATCATTTGTTACGCTATCTTGTGGGACGTATTTATGGCTTTATCAATGTATGCTTTGTACCGTTTACTTTGAAGATTGACACACTTACAACTATTTAGTTGTGACAACTGTTGTATACAAGATTGACATCAGAGTCGAAAAGGTTAATGTTGCACACAAGTTTGAGACCAAAGTTTTATGAATGACGAGCCAACTTAACATTTGTTTTTGAAGTGTTTAAAAACTAAATAACATATCTTGTATTGTTTATGATCATTTACTGTATGAACTGTATGCGTTGAGACCTACGCAAAATGTCGATCTTGACTTATGTTTTCAGACTTGCTACCTCTATTCCTATCCTGTTAATGTTTTTTTTCTCTTTTGCTCTTTCGTTCCCATAACAGTGACATATTCTTATGATGACACTTGCTTCTTTTTATACAGTTGAAAGTGTTGCCATACACCGGTATCACACGGAAGCATCGCGGCGGGTGAAACATGTGTAGCAGGAAACGCTTGCCATATCACGAGCACCTGGTTTCGCTTCTGGATTTTTAAATAGAAGTTCGTGATGTTTACATTTTTAGTTAATAAATGTATATAATGTTTATTTTTTCTGGGTGCGTCCAACGTTTTCCTTTTGTTACCTATGTTCATGGCCTTACGGTTTTAGAATATTGTCTTGGTTTTTGTGAATTCACTACTTCATTCAATATTTACTGTTTACAGGATTTTATTCTTATGCTTCCATTAAGTAAGTTTGTTCACTTCGTTTCGTTAGTGTCGTTCATTTCGTCCATTCAGTTAATTTCGTTTGTTCCGATATGACCGTTTATAAGTCTCTTTCGTTATTTCATATCGTTCACATCGTTTGTATAGTACAATTAATTTGTTCAACCCCTTCGTTTATTTTGATAAGCATTTATTCTGTTTGCGTTCATTTTTCGTTCGTTCAGCGTTTATCGTATGTCCCGTCTTCGTTCGTCCACCATTTATTACGTTTAAGACAACCGTTTTACTGTACAAACCATGTTGAAGCTAGACGACCGTTTGACTTGATATATGACGCTTAAGATCTCGACGAGCTTTTGTCTTGACTTAACACGCTTATGACAATCGTTTGATATAAATAAATACGTTTAAGACGACCGTTTGACCTGATTTAGCACGCTGAGGACAAACATTTGACTTAATTAGATACTCTTAAGATGACCATTTGATTTGATTAAACATGACTGAGGCTTTATGTTTAAAACGACCGCTTGACTTCATTGATCACTTTTAAAGAGGCCGAATATAATTGAATTGCCAGAAACCTGCAATAGATAATTTCATTTCCTTACCAGACAATGTCAAAATACACATTATCTTTTTTTAATGCAAATAAACAAGGCATGTTATTTACAGCTGATACATCACTGACATCAACTTAATTATTGACAGCAGGTTTAACGCCAACAAACACATTACAACAACCGACTACAACATCGACATCTTGTACATCATCTACGTCGCCTACAGGAGCTACCTCAGCGTAATCAGCTATAACCCTGACAACTGCAACAACACAGACAACAGTTACATCAGCAACAACAGATATATTACCAATAACAAATACATCACCGACAGCAACTACAACACCGGCAACATACATCAACAACAACGGAAACATCGTCGACAACAGATACATCACCAACAACATTTAAATCACCCACAACATCTACATCGTAAACAGCAACTTCTTTATTAGCAGCAACTTCAGCAGCAGCTGCAACTACATCCTCAACAAAAACTACATCATCAACAACAACTACATCACCGACAACAACTACATAACCGACAGCTAATACATCATCGACAACATATAATACACCTTTATCAACTACATCACCGGCAACATACATGCTCGACAACAGATAAACCACCTTTATAAACTACATCACCGACAGCAGCTACAACACCAACAACAACTCTATCACCGACAGCAATCACATCATCAAACAACATATAATACAACTTTATCAACTACATCACCGGCAACATACATCAACAACAACAGATAATTCACCTTTATTAACTACATCAACGGCAACATACATCAACAACAACTGATAATACACCTTTATAAACTACATCACCGTCAGCACGCATCAACAATAACAAACGCCTTTATCAACTTCATCACTGTCAACATACATCCTCGACAACAAACACCTTTAACAACTATACCACTGGCAACATACATCTTCGACAACAAATGCCTTTATAAACTCCATCACTGGCAGCAACTTCAATACCAACAGCAACACCATCAGCGGCAGCAATCACATCCTCGACAACAGATAAAACACCTTTACCAACTACACCACCAACAACAACTCTATCACCTACAACATTTACCTCTTCGACAGCATCTACATAATCATCAACAAATACATCAAATACCAAAGGTACATCACTGGAATCAACTTTATCACATACAGTAGATACATCTACGAAGGAAGATTAAGTACCGACATCTACGTAATCACCAGAAATAGCACAATTACCATCATCAACACAGAGTTTGACAACATTCAGATTAAGTACAACTCAATAAAAATCAACAAATGCGTTACAATCACCAACAGTACTTACCTCAACAACGGCACTATCAGCAATATTTAAGTCAAAAGCTAACACTTATTCCACACCAAACAAAACACCAATATATATAACTACCCAACCGTTCATATCCGAGACAACATCTGTATCACACAGAGCTTCACAATATCCAGGGACAACTCTGACAGTGACAAAGTACCGCAAACAAAACACCTACCTTACCATCAACATCTTCTCAATTATCCACAATATCAAAGTCAACAAGGTTGATTCAATTAACAAACAATTATACTCTAAAAATGGCGGAAACCACTTAATAATTAGTAACAAAGCTAAAGCCAATAACGAACATCGCTCAGTAAATAACAACTTTTGAAAATCAAAGCCACCAACTACTCGTCGCAAACAAATCCTGACTATAAACACGACTGCTGTTATTTTGATTGCTATACTGTCGACGTAGATTTTGTAACAATAAAAACAGTAAGAGTGGAATCAACAGAATGAGAGACATTGACAAACAAACAATAATTGCGACAAACAATTAAGCACCAGACTAAAGACGGTCATCCAGCATTATCTGCGTTGTATTAATTGAATATATTAAGGAGGCCGAATCTTATTTAATTGCCAGATATCTGCAATAGAAAATTTCATTTCCTTAACAGACAATGTTTAGAGACACTTTATCTTTATTTTAAGCAAATAAAAAAGGCATGTCACCAG
>JAUMGZ010229917.1:0-10573 GCA_032359645.1 Pododesmus macrochisma
GTATGATAACAATACACTGATGTAACAATACACTGAAGTGATTAAAATATCTTTCCCAGCCGATCAAGGCGACATGCACACATGTGATGTAGAATGGTCGCGTCGACTTTCACTTAATTAGGATGTGTGATAAATGCATCCGTTTGATAGTCATGTCAACTACTGAATGTGTGTGTCGCCTCCATTTTGTTACATTTCCGCGTTATCAGAACGGAATGCGAAATATGCCAAAAGCAGTGACACTGTCGACATGGCTGATTTGGGCCATGCGTGAAGGGTGCTATGGCAGATTGCTTTTGCTTTTGTGTGTTACGCAAAAAACGGCGTAAAACAACAGGACTGCCGACATGGCTGAAATGGGCCATCGTAGATAACTGATCCTTTTGTGTGCCTCCCACTTTTTCCTTTTATTTGCCCATGTTTATGAACTTGAGTCTTTTGAATATCGTCTTGGTTTAAAATATTTACCAATTCGTTTTTTGTTTGTTTTTGTTTTTGCTTTGTTTTTGTTTCGTTTTTTGTTTTTGTTTTGTTTTGATAACCTTTCAGATGAAAGTTATTTCGATATTATAATAATATAATATTTGCCTTTATGGAGCTGTGACCATGCAGATGAATTTGATTTACTCGGTGTCTTCACTCGAGATCAGAACACGTTTATGGGAGACAACTCTATGCACAATGTAACAAACGTTCTCAGAGATATCACTGTAGATAGTCGCTTACCTTTACAACTCGTACCATGTTAGCTAGTAGGGTTGGCTGTATGAGTGTTAGTCAATATGTTTGCATTATATATAATATAGGTTTATTGTATATTTTCTTTGTTTGTTGTTATTGTTTATTTTAGTTTTCGTTGTTATCGTTTATTTTAGTTTTTGTTGTTATTGTATATTTTTGTGTTTGATGTTATTGTTTATTTAAGTTTTTGTTGTTATTGTATATTTTAGTTTTTGTTGGTATTGTTTATTTTCTTTTCTTATTCATTTAATTAATCAATAATGTGATATATATTTCTTCTCATAGATTGTGCTTACAAGGGGATACACACAACCAAATTACACATTTCCGTGTGAATGTTGGATACCTGGTAATGGAAATAGGACGCTTGGAACTCTTCCAGGTAAGGGCTGTTTTCCTGGAGTCTTTTTTATTTAAAAAATTAGATTATTTAAGAAAATAAATGAAAAATAACACCTGAATCTGTATAACCTAAATCATTCGAGTACATTTAATTTAAAGTTTATCAGCATATTCAAAATACGAAAGTCCATCGACATGGGCAAATAAATATAAAACACACACATGAAAAGGATCACAAATACAATATTTAACTGAAAAAGGAAACATCAAACTGCTATTAAAAACTAGAAGCGAAACCAGGTACTTACGACCGAGTAAGCGTTTCGTGCTTCACATATGTCACACGCCGCGAATTCCGTGTCATTTCGGCATATGGCTAGCCTATCCATAGTACAAATAAATATGTTTTTATGTTAAAATATCATGGAAATCATATTCATATTTCGATTATTTAATTTCTGTCAAAAATATCTCACCCTTAGGTGAATTCGTCTTAGGTATATTTAAAATGTATATACCAAGATGTTTTGGTGAATATTTGTGGCATACACAATCTGATAAAGGTGATCTCTAACAAGTATACAGGATAACTCATAACCAAGAAAAATGGAAGCACCAGAACGAAAGACATAGACACATCAAACAGTGGACGTATCATATTAGAAAATGCAATGAAGTAATTGAAACGACGTCAAAGCGTTCCTCACGACTAACGTAAAACCTTTGTCTAACAAATTAATAATTTACCTCACTGTCCAGTAATTTAAAATTTACTTGCTAAAATCAATTTTGCCAATAAAGATCTACAAATGTAAAAATGAAAAAAACAAGTACTAAATATGCTTGAGTTTTTTCTTTTTCTTCCTAGTTCTTACAACCGCGCATCAAACATATACGGAAACAACACCAGCAACGATGACAACCACCACATCTGTGACGATGATGACGACGACGACCGCGAGCGTTACTTCTATTGTTTCTAAATTATCTTCGAGTTCTACGACTTCAACAGTATCAACAATGGAAACAACAACAGCAACAGATGTTATTACTTCTACTAGTGCTTCTTTTGCTCCTAGTGGTACTTCGACTACACAGACACCACTAGAGACCACGACGCCAACAGAATCAACAACACTAAATGTCCCTAACATTGCAAACACAACATCGATATCATCCTGTCATTGCGCGTGCGCAACATCACCTGACCCATCAGTTATTAATATGACTAAAACTGAACTATTGAAAGTTGTTGAAACGTTAAAAAATGAAATGAAAGTTGATAAAACAAAGCTTTCGTCCACAACTAGGAAAAGGACATCAGCCAAAGATGACAGAACGTCTGCAAAGGCTGCAGGTTACGTTGGATGTTTGATGTTGGGTACAATTGGAGTTTTGCTAGTAATTGTAGATTTCCCAATCTATGTTAAACATTTCAAAATATTTAAAAGGAATTTGCAAAGACGTTGAATTTTTTAGACATACATCCAAGTCTGTGTCAGAGAGAACACTGTGTCTAAGATTCCAGGCATAACTGGGAACAAATGCAATTAACGGACGCTGAAGAAAGAAGATGCATTAACAAATTTATTGACATTTGTAACTTTGTAAATATATTTATTCATGACATCATTTAGGGTATACTGTAACATATTGCATACAAAACTATGGGCAATATTATTGTACAAATGAAAATTTTGGACCGTCCATTGTTGTTCATAACGCATGAATAACGACAAAAAGAATGTCATTTCTTAAGAGAATGCAAAACAAGAATGTTGTATTTTGTTAGCTATCTATAACGAGTAATCTCCCTTTCATTGTTCATTGGTATTGGAACTCCCTGTGATGTGTGCGTAGTAGTTTTCAAAAATATGTTTCATTATTACTAATTTGTATTATTACTAATTTGTATATTTCCATTGTTACATAAATTGAGAAAACTACGCAAGTTGAATATTATTTCGATGATAAAAAAAGATAGTTAATGAGTGTTCACGTATGTGAGTCAAAATAATTTGAGTTACGGCTTTACATAATTGGTTTTTTGAATTTCCTACTTTATGAACAAAGAAAAAATAGCATCACCAAACCAGGTAAATACTATATCATTCACACAAGTACAATATGGCCACATTGAGTCCATGGATTAAAGTTGATTTGTAGTTGTGCTTTGAGTCATGAGCGAGGTACTCTCACTTATATGGTAAGTTTAACGTCATTGTGGCCATATTGAGTGCATGGATTAAAGTTGATTTGTAGTTATGCTTTGAGTCATGAGTGAGGTACTCTCACTTATATGTTAAGTTTAACGTCATTGTGGCCATATTGAGTCCATGGATAAAAGTTGATTTGTAGTTATGCTTTGAGTCATGAATGAGGTACTCTTACTCAAATGGTAAGTTTAACGTCATTGTGGCCATATTGAGTCCATTGATGATAGTTGTGTTAATTTAATCTAAAAGGAAAAAACATAAGTTATACTTTTATTATATTATACAGTGAACATCACAATAAGATCAGTGTAATAGTTTGTGTTTCATATTTTGTATATCTTGTTATAAATATGAATCAAACTGCAAGTGTTTCTTAAAGTTTATTCAGAAAAGACTTATTTATGTTACTTGGAACAATCAAACATTGAGGATAAAAGAACACTTGCATTTGAATGTATAGATTTATTTAAAAAAGTAAGTGTGGTTTGTGTTGGTGGTTAGAATTGAGTGAAGAGACGGAAAGAATAACAACTCCAAGTAGTCAAGTACTACTTAAAATGTATATACATGTATATGTGCCGATGTAAATGCTGGTCGTTTTACATAAGATGTCTTAAGACTTGACTTCCGAATCCAATTGCGTTCGTTGACTTCTCAATCACACACACACACACGCGCACGTTGTAACACTTATAGAATTTAGTATGCCATTGACTTTGAAATATTTTGAAAATATAATAAATGACAGGTTATAACGGGACTTCCACAATAATCATATTTAAAAAAAAAAAGGAAAAAGTATAATCATATTATAATACCATAGTATCTGTCGTAAGAATGAACTAAAAATTAAGGAGGGATATTTGAAAATGAGGTTTATTGCGAGAAAGAAGTAAAAACAAAATAACAAGTCTATGTTTAAAAACCCGTAGTCCTTGGACATGTGAAAAAAATAGTAAAACGTCGGACGCTCACAGAAAAATTAACTAAATATATGTATATATTTATTAACGAAATGAAAGCATCATGAATTTCTGTTAAAACCTAGAAACTAAAGTGAATACAGGAGACAGTGCTTTCTGAATCATGTAATTTAATATAAAAGATTATATTGAAGCACGAATTCACTTAGTAAATTTAGTTTGTGTCAAAACTGCAGCACATTTAACGTTTTAGTTTGAATTTTTGAAGCGTTTGTAATAGAGCTTCAATATACGTATGCTCAATGTATTTAAAACAAAATACTAATTGCTTAATTTGATATACATGTATTTCGTACAGATCTTGACACATATGCATCAACAAAATTTCATATATTACAGATTTCATTTTTTTTTTAAACTAATATGCATTTCCGTTCTCCGTGATTTGTTAATTGTATTATTTATAGAATATAGATAAAAGCTATTCATATTTCTATAATAAATTTGCAATAAGACTATTGGAAAAACAAATTGAAGTAAAAGTTAACTTCCCATTCTTATATAATTACATACACGCCTCACCAGCTTACTGTGTTTATGAGTAACAGCTTATTCACTATTTAAGAGCTTGTTCTGTCTACCAGGACTTTGTCACTAGAGGTTTGCTATTAACACCCAAACGTTTGATGCAGGGTTTTACATAACCACAACTTCGCTCTGCATTCATGAAATGTTATGACTGCCATTATGATACAGAAGAGAGATTGGACAAGTGTGTTTCTGGTGTAATATAGATATAATCCCTACTTCATAGTTTGAGATTATTAACCTTTCTTTAAAGCTAATATTGTGTGAAAGGCACTTCGTCATTGTATTCCAGGTACATACTATACTCACAGTCATTTATTTGGTTTCATCATTGGGGTAGCCGGAGGGTAGCCATAACCGATTTGCATTTGCTTCCGAACACATGTTATACTGATTTTTTTCCTACGGGGGGCCATTGCTGTGTGTGAGGCACGCCGTCATTTATTCCCGATTCACGTTCTGACAGCTATTTTTGAGTTTCGGACCTAAGAAGATACGGTTTCATACTTACCTGTATTCTAAATTGTTGTGTTTGATGCATATTTTGGCTTACTTTAATGTAAGTCAGTCAGTCAGTCAGTCAGTCAGTCAGTCAGTCAGTCAGTCAGTCAGTCAGTCAGTGTGTATTTTGATAATATTTAATTCGATATATCTATTATAACGTCATCTTTGCTGATGAGAACTGGGTTGATTGAAACTCGTGGGTTTGGTTTTTGTACATCATAACCATCGTGAGTATTTTGTCACCGTTTCCCCTTTGGCTCTGTAACTTTGATTTACAGAGATTTTGTCTATTCAAAATTAATTCTCCTCTTGCGTCCATTAATGACAGCATCTTCGAGCAAGATCTGGGGTTCGCGACGGGGTTTGTTTTAGAGCACAAACTAAATATTCGAACAAAGAAACGAAAACCAGCTGTGTAATTTCACAATATGACCTACGGACGGATAAACAAAGACCAAACAATCAGAACGGGGTATGCAGGTATGAAAATTTAATGATGTCATTTATCGCATTGGTAAATCAACTTTCAGGCGACACGCGCGCGCGCGCACACACACACACACACACACACACACACACACACGCAAGCTTATTCATATACAAACTTGAATACTAAAACTTGAATAAGATCCTGTAATAGCTACGATTTAACACATACCTCTCATATTATATATCATTTTTGTGTCGCATTTTGATGTGTATACGTGATCCTGCTTTTAATTATTCAATATTTATATTTATTTATCTTTAAACCCCTTGGTTTGTTCCCGATTATAATTGATATCTTCGATGATTTTTAACGTTAGTATGCACCACAGAATGTGCACGTTTGGTAAGTACAAAGAGGTATATACAATAACGAGAGTTAAAAGCGATTAAGACAATAACATTGAAATATTATTATAAATTATATTTCTCTAGATATTTAGATTTATGTTTTTAAATACAATCCTACATTCTTATTTAAACTTGAATGTAAAAATGTCTAAAAAATGCACTTGAATCTGATCTTACTACCTACTTATTGAGATGCTCTTTATATATACAATTGAAATACGACACCAAGACGCTTTTCAAAAGATGTAAAAACTGATAAAAACAACTTGAAATAACACTTGTTTCAAACAGATACGTATATACGATTATAACTATCACAATTGATCCTTATATAAATAGATAAAGAGTTAATGTCTTACTTAGTGTGTCTTGAGATTTCACTTCCGGTTTATAGTATCTTCCCAGTAACACACACAATTGTTGTATCACTCGAAATTATCAAGTAGTTCCTTCAACGCCTAAACATAACGTACGATTTTGTAACTGTTGTAAGGGTTAGAGTTTTATTTTTAGTTAGCCAAAGTTATTATGTGACAGGGTCATTGTATTCGGTTCTTCGACATAGTAGGCTCACTTTGTTTATAGATATTTTTTACGTTAAAATATTCCCCACATTTCAAGGAAAATATTTCTTTATTGTATTCAAAAATATTATAACGTCATCCCTGATGTAGTGTGCGGACATGGACTCAAATTGCTTCTCCTTCTTTCAACACTGCTCTGGTTTCTTTTTACTGTTGCCGCTTATCTTCCTACCTTGCTATCTTTTAACTGTTGCTACCTCTCTTCCTATCCTTTTTTCTTTTTACGGTTCAAGCCTCTCTTCCTATCCTTTTTTCTTTTTACGGTTCAAGCCTCTCCTCTTATCCTTTTTTCTTTTAACTGTTGCGGGCTATTTTCCTACCCCCTTTTTTTAACTGTTCAAGCCTTTCTTCCTATCCTTTTTTTCTTAAATTAGAAAACCTGTACATAAGACAGCGAGTATTGCTTTTATTCCGAAGCACAAGTCACTATTCTTGGTACCGCATTGTTAGCTTTCCTTCAAAAGTAAGAGTCACTGTACATGAAACCCCATGTTAGCTTCCCTTCTAGAGGACGAGTCTCTGTTCATTTGATTGCCATGTTAGCTTCCCTTTTTCCCTGTCGTAGGACGAATCCCATTACACGGGACCGCTGGTTTAGTTTTCCTTCCGAAGGACAAGTTCCTGTACATAGGACAGCAAGTGTTGCTTACTTTCCGAAGGACGAGTCCTTCGACATGACATCACCGTGTTAGCTTTCCTTCCCAGGTACATAGGGTGCCAGCTTTGTTAAACTTCGGAAGGACGAATCCCTGTACATCGAACCACAAACTAAGCTTTACTTCCAAAGGCCGAGTCCCTGTACATTGGACCGCACGCTTTGTTAACCTTCTGAAAGACGAGTTCAGAAAGACGAGTCTCTGTACATGATATCGTAGTGTTAGCTTCTCATCAGAAGGACGAGTCCCTGAACATTGGACCGCAAGCTTAGATTCCCATCCGAAGGACAAGAACCTGTACATGAAACCACCATGTTAGCTTCCTTTTCGAAATACGATTCTCTGTAGAATAGTCCACCATGTTAGATTTCCTTCCACAGGACTAGTCCCTGGACATGAGACCGCCATGATGGCTTCCCGCCCGAAGGAAAATATTCTGTACATTAAATCACAGGCTTAGCTTTCCTCCCGAAGGACGAGTCCCTGAACATTGGATCGCAAGCTTCGTTAACCTTCCGAAAGACGAGTCGATGTACACGGGACCACAAGCGTAGCTTGCCTTCAGAAATACCAGTCCCTATACATAAGACCACCATTTTAGTTTCTCTTCAGAAGGACGATCGAAGGCCCTGTTCATGGGACCGCCGTGTTAGGTTTCATTCCGAAGGACAAGTACCTGTAAATTGGTACACAAGTTTTGATTTCCGTTCCTGTTCACGAGACTGACATACAAGTTTTCCTTCCGAAAAAAAACAATATGAATAGGATTAACAGAACGAGAGGAATTGACAAAAAAACAATAACTGCGTCAAACACTGAAGCATCGGAATGTAATTAATTAAATTGACATCAAAACAAACATCAAGACTAGTAATCCATGCGGACCGACTTAGGACGGTCACCCAGCACGAAACCAGGCAGTGTGGTTAAACCGGTTAATGAGGCCTCAACCTCCCACTTCCCGCATGAGACTAGAAGTCTTAAGTACAAACATACATTTAAAAATATAATAAATATACTTCATGGCGCTGTTAATCATCTCAACAACTAACCGCAAACATCAATTGTCAATAAAAATCCAAACGAGTAAAACGACAAGTCCCTGTACATAAGGGCCGCCGGCTTGGCTCTTATTTCGAAGGAACAGTCTGTATTCATGGGGGAAATGTTAGCTTTCCTTCCGCAGGTCGAATCCTCCGATATTGGACTGCAAGCTTTGTTTCCCATCCGAAGGACAAGAACCTGTACATGAAACCGCCATGTTAGTTTTTCTTCCGAATGACGAGTCCCATTACATAGAACCACAGGCTTAACTATCCCTGTTAAGGACAAGTCCTTGTTCATGATACCGACATGTTAGCTTCCGTCTCAAAGGAAACTATTCTGTACATTAGACCGCCATGATAGCTTTCCTTCCGAAGAACGAGTCCCTGTTCATGAGATCGCCATGTTAGCTTTCCTTTCAAAGGACGAATACCTGTTTATGAGACCGCAATGATAGCTTCCCTTCTGGAGGAGTTATCTCTGTACATTGGACATCAGGCTTAGCTATACTTCCGAAGGATCAGTCTCTGTACGAGAGACCGCCATGTTAGCTTTCTTTCCAAAGGAACAGTCCATGTACACGGGACCGAAAGCTGAGCTTCCCTTCCGGAGCGAGTTCCTGTTCACGAGACCGTCATGTTAGCTTTCCTTCCGAACGACGAGTCAATATTCAAGATGCCTCCATGTTAGTTTTCCTTCTGAAGAACAAGTCTCTGTACATTGGGTCGACATTATAGCTTCCCTTCCGAAGGAGGAGCCGATACATGTAAGGTATACTTCTACCCTTTATCAATGTGACTTGGGTGATCAAAACTCACGATTTTAATGAAGGAAAGAAACCACACCACAACAATACTATGAAACTTTCTTGTCAAAAACTTAAATGTGCGCACAGTCAAAATAGATTTTTAAAAAGAAATAACATCACAAGAATATTTTAGGCCAGTCACGCATCATCACCGCCGCATTTAAGAAATTGAATGGTGTGGTTACATGGGTAAGCGAAATGACAACATATAATTAACCAACAAACATTTATAAAAAATTGAAAAATAAACCTTCTTAAAATAAAACCTGACCAACCTAGTAAATAACAAGAGGCCCATTGAACCTTAACGTCCATCTGGTTGAAGTAGGCATATTAAAGAAAAAGTTTGCATTTGAATACTTTTGGCCACGGGTTCATACCTTGAACAAAATTATTTCTCCAAGAACTTAAAATAAATACATATTAAACTTTTAAGCCTTAATTAGCTTCTAGTTTATTAGAAAATTTTGAATTTTTTCATATTTTCTCCCTAAAGGTCCCCTAAAGAGGCTGAGCTCCTTTATTTGAACAAATCTGTATTCCCTTCTGCCATGGTGAACTACTACCAAGTTCGGATAAAAATAGTCCAGCAGTTTTGGACAAGCAGTCAACAATGTTAATATTTAACATAGGTGCTCTTATGTTGAACTTTAACACTAATACGTGAAAACTATTTTTGACACCAGTGTCAAACATTGAAAAAATTTGGTTCTTCGTGTCCTAAGGTTATTACATACCAAAACATTAAGCTCTAGGCCTTCTATAGTTTTTTTTTTTTTTTGAATTTATCAAATTTCCACCTTTGGCCCTAAAGTGGCGCCCCTGGAGACCAACCCCCTTTATTTGAACAAATATGAATCCCCATTCCCCGGGGATGACTTCTACCAAGTTTGTATGCAATAAATTAAGTTGTTTTGGACAAGAAGTCGAAAATGTGATAGCTATCATATTTTTTATAGATGTGAACTTTGACTCCAAAACGCGGAACCTATTTATGATCCCAAGGTCAAGCCTTGAAAAAATTGGTTCTCTGTGCCTTAAAAGTACAACATGTACATACCAATACATTAAGCCCTAGGCCTTCTAGTTTATTCTAAGAAGATTTTTAAAATGTTGTCAAGATTCCCCCTGTTGGCCCCCAAAGTGGAGCCCTTTTGGGGCCGAGTCACTTTATTTAAACAAATCTGAAGTTCCGTTCTCACGGGGATGACTTCTACCAAGTTTGGATGAAATTAGTCCCGTTGTATTGGACAATAAGTCAAAAATGTGAATAGTTAACATATTTGCTATAGTGATGCATGTTTACCCCAAAATGCGAAACCTATTTTTG